>NW_020869925.1:55219-57719 GCF_003789085.1 Penaeus vannamei | reverse complement strand
TCTTTTCATTATGTCCATTATTCATTGTCGTTGTGGCATCGCTGTCGTAGTAGCAGTGCTCGAATCATCATTTCGTTGTGTTTCAGTTTTTTAAGTACCCTGTTCTCTCTCTCTTCTGTCTGTCTGTCTCTCTCTCAATCACTCTCTCTCTCTCTTTATATATATATATATATATATATATATATATATATATATATATATATATGTTATGTATGTATATATAGACCGATTCGTAACGCCTAGCAACCGCCTAGCAACGAGCACTTGGTGAAAACAAACCCTCGTTCGTTCGAAAAATCACTGCGCCTTGCTTACAAAGACGCTGAATTTTTCTGAGAATTTCGTTTCGTGAAAATGTGTTGTCATTTGTTGTTAGAACCACAACATGAGGGGAAAGAAAGGTTTAACCTTTCATATATTCCCAGATCGCGAACAGATACCTGATAATGGAAGGCGATGGGTAGGCCTACAGGCAAATGAAACGCATGCACGCTGATGGGGAGTGCTTGGCTGGTGGAAAATGTTTACATCTGCTCAGAACATTTTATTGATCTACATATTAATATATTACACCTTTTCAAATTCCAGAGACATATAATCACTCTCAAACTCTGTCTATCTACATTGCCTATCAAGGCCAAACAAGATCATAAATGTCGATATTAGGTTTGGCAGTTGTCATACACTCTAAAAATCACAAAAGCAATTTTATTATTTTTATCTTATTCTTTTTTTTTTTTTTTTTTTTTTATTTTTTGTAATTAATTGATTTATCATAATCTAAATTTACAGGCAAACCATCCCCGGATCCACCTCATCCAGACTTTATCCCAAGTGCCTTCAAACACTGTCCATTAAATGGTAAGCAGGTATACAGTTGCCTGTTGCCTTTATCTGAGTTGCTTAGCATATGGTCCGGCAGAAGAAACAACTTTAGAGGGCCTATCTCTTAAGGTCAAATTATTGAGCGTAGAGAAAAATGCGTTGTGCGCTTTTAGGCCTATACGTGACTTCATTGTCTCCTTTGTATAACACCTAGTAAATGGGAAGAAAAAAAATACAGAAAAATATCCTATTTAGCTAAATGTCATACATTAATGTAGCAAATTATGTTATCATAAAAATATTGTTATTATCATCTGGTTTATTGATGGAATAGTCGTAGATGACATATTCAATTTTAGGTCATTTCGAAGGATCGTCGATCGAAATTTCGGTATGAGTACTCTTTTAGCTACACAACTTCTAGTTTTGCTTCATATCGCCTTTTCGCTTCGGTTTTTGAAGAATCAAAGAATTTATACACCATCCTCCTTCACGTTGATAGCGAGGTATCTGCGAGCGACGGGTTTGTTTTCACCAAGTGGAATGGCGACTCCGACTCGTGACGTCACACCGAATCGGTCTATAAACACATATATGTATGCTTATACGTATATTCACACATATTCAGTTAAGTAGATATACATATATTATACCTGTTTGTTTGTATTAGACTTTGTTATTCATATGTATGCTTGAGTATTAAATCGTGTGTGCTTTTACTTGTATATACACACACATACAAAAATACACATACATACATTCATATATATATATAAATTATAATATATATTAAATATATATATATATATATATATATATATATATATATATATGTGTATTGTTTGTGTGTGTGTGTGTGTGTGTGTGTGTGTGTGTGTGTGTGTGTGTGTGTGTGTGTGCATGTATTTGCGTACACACATTTTCCTCCCTTAATAGCACAGGTCGCGTGTGTGGGCTTTGTTCAAAATGCCCGAAGCAACCTGTCTCGTCATAAATATTTGTGCAATCCTAAGGCAGATCTATTTACTGTCGAATTACCTCCGAGTATCTAAATCATTCCATCTGCATATATTATGAGATACTTTATGACGCAAGAGTTAAGAGTTGCAAAAGCTAAACGCTGTGTCAATCATCCCGGCAAAGCAAGAATAACAACTGCTGTTATTAATACTAATTATGACAAAATGTTAAACTGTCTTCCTGTCGCCGATTTGACGCACCTGAATACACGCTCCTATACAACCGCAGAACCCCATCACTCCGCCGCGCAGTCAAGTCCCTCCTCCCCCTTATTTCGCAGCCATTATCAACTATGCAATTTAAAAGCTGAAACGATTATAAAGCATAGATGTGTTCAGGCGGGAGAAAGTTCTCGAGTAAGATTGGAAAATTTAGCAAGATCTTTTTTTTTTCATTCTCAATCTTTGGTTTATTATGGTATTTGATTCTCTTTGAGATTCGGTAAAAGGGATTGGAATATAATCGGGTTGGCTTTAAGAAATCTACTTTCATTAAAGTGTCATGTTTTTAGAGTTGATAATTCGGCTCTTTCTCAGAATCAAAAATTGTTGATTAGTCAATAAACAACACAGTTTACTTACTAGTAAATCAACAACGATAATGAGAACAATAGTAATAATGATGATGATAATTATGATGATGATAATGATGATGA
>NW_020869925.1:27719-32719 GCF_003789085.1 Penaeus vannamei | reverse complement strand
AGAGAGAGAAGAGAAAGAGAGAGAATAGTAAAAGAAGAAAGGACAAACAAGAAAAAAAGAAACGATCAAAAGAAGATAAATATTAAAGATTAAGATAAGGAGGAACGGATGAAGAAAATATTAGATCTTCTAGAAATCAGAGGGAAAAATAGGGAAAATCATAGAGCGCGGAAATCTAGTTTAGAATTCAGGGAAACAAAAGGGTGGGGGAAAAAATCCTGGTAAAAATGATATTTTTCGCAACCTCCCCAAAGCAACTTCATAGCGTATCTAATATTAACCGTAACTCACCTCCAGGGGAAAGGACATTGGTGAATACTAGTAGGATTGTAATTGGCACTCTAAAGGGACTAATAAAGTTGCCGTGTTTTTGTGACGAAGAATAACGTAGGAAGAGAAGAAAAGAAAGGAAAAAAGGAGGGAACAGCGTTTGCGAGATGAAACGAGGGAAATGCTTATGCGGAGCGATGCTGAGCATAGTGTATTGACAAAATATTTTCGCTCACCTCCTTCCCTCCAGTTCAGCCCCCTGCACCCCCCGTATGAGATGACGGAGCCACGCCCCCCTCCACGACGTCTACAGCGGCAGGTTTATGGTTCTTAGGACCGCGATCTGCCACAGGGCCGTCGTCACGGGCGCTCGTCAGGAAATGGCGCCTCGTTGCTTGTAGTCCAAGCAGGCCCTCGGGCTGATGATAAGGGATTAGGGTGATAGTAGGGGAGGGACTACGGGATTGGACCGTCTTGGAGATTAAGGCGGATATGGGGGGAAGATGATTGAGATCAGGCTGAGATAGGGATTGGGCGGGAAGGAGAGCGGGGGCTGGGCATGAAGGAGAAATGGGCGCGGGGAGAGAGATTGGACAGGCCTGGGATAAGGGATTGGGGGAAAGGGACTATGAGAGGGTGGGCTGGCTGGATTAAGGGGATTGCGCGGGGAGAGAGCAATTGGACAGGCTGGCGATAAGGAGGATTGGGGGAAAGGGTACACGACCGAGGTATCTCGCAGGTGAGGCTGGGATAAGCGGCAGTTGGGTGGAGAGAGATTGGACAGGCTGGGAGGATAGGGATTGGGGGAAAGGGCGAGGTGGTAAAGGGAAGAAGGGAGTCGAGAGGTGATGGCTGGTGAACGTGGGATAAGGAATTGGGATGCAGAGTCTTATATGAGGGCGAGAGAGATTCTGGAACAGGCTGGCATAAGGGCGCGATGGCGTGGGGGGAAAGGGAGGAGGGTGGGGCTGGCGATAAGGGAATTGGCAGTAGGGGGAGAGCAGAGATTGGACAGCGCTTGGGCAGATAAGGTACGTGAGCTATTGGGGAGCGGGAAAGGGTGGGAGGAGGCAATGGGCTCTAGGGAAATAAGACTAATTAGGGACGAGGGGGTTGGGGAGCGGCTAGGATAAGGAATTAGGGGGAAAGAAAGAGAGGACATTGGGCAGGTTGGGGGGATAAGGGGATGAGCGGGAAGAATGCGAGGATTGACGCATAGGAAGGTCTAGATGACTGAGGAGGAGGAATAGAAGAGAGGGGAAAAATGGAGGAAAGCCGGCAGAGGGAGAAAATGGAATAGGACGGGCGAGAGGGAGAGCCTGAGAGGGAGAGGACGGAGGGGACGGAGGGTCGTATAGTTGGGAGCCGTCACTAGAGGCGGGCAGGCAGGATCGGGGCGCAGAGGTGAGGATGTGAACGGAATGGAGAGAGGTCGAAGTAGAGCCTATAGGAGCAGCAGATAGTGAAGAGGTGATAAAGGACTAGTGAAAGCATGAGGAAATGAGAGGAAGGCCCAGAGTGAGAGAGATTAGAGAGAAAATCGAAAGAAGATAAAAAAGCAAAAGGTAACCTAAGGTTTTGTTGCGTTCTGTGTGTGTGCTGCAATTAGGAAACTCGTCTTCTCGTACGCATTGGCAAGTTTCCTATTTTTATTATCAGCGCGATGTCTTTTTACCTACTCATATATAAAATACATTATATATATTATAAAAAAATATATTATATCTATCTATCTATTTAGCTGGTAATGTGTGTCTTTATGTCCCTGTCTGTGTGTAGGTGTTTTCTGTGTGTGTGCGCGTGTGAAATCCCTGTTTTTGCATTTTAAGAATTTTCTGTGTTGATGACATCAGGTCACGTGACCATATCATATATCATTACACAATTTCCTTATCATATATATATATGTGTTGTGTGTGTGTGTGTTGTGTGTGTGGTGTGCATATTGTTTTTCTGTATGCGTTTTGTGTGTGTGTGTGTGTGTACGCGTGTGTGTGTGTGATTTCGCACGGGAAAGGAAGAATGAATAAGTGTCTCTAATATATATAGAGGGATAAATAGTTTCACGAGATAGAGGTAAGCGCGGTGTATAAATAGAGTCGGATGGACAGACAGACACGAAAGGAGGAGCCCGCAGTCAAGGAGGAAAATGTGTTTACATCTTCAAGTGGCGAACCTCGTCGAGTGAATTCCCGCTGCGACACTGCGGCTCTCGTCAAAATACGGCAATGGGCGGCCGAGTGTACGAGCCCCCGCCCCCCCTTTATTACGGCCTGTCATACGGCCTTGGGATAAGAAAATGCACTTGTTTTATAGCCTTGTTATACCCCGAGAGTTGTTCTATCCAGAGAACGTCAGTGTTGCATGACCGACGCCTGTGAGGTTATCTGAACCCCGCATATACACGGAGGTCGATGTAAACAAGCATTAGAAGAACGGGCTGCGAGCATCTCGAGCATTTGTGCGCATCTCTCGGGTCGCTTGTTTTCTTTTGCGCGTCTTCAGTCACTTCTTTGATCCTCTGTCTCTCTCTCTCTCTGTGTCTGTTTCTGTGCCTGACGGTGTGTTGTCTATCTGTTCTCTCTGCCTCCCGCTTTGCCTCTCTGCCTCTTTTGCTCTCTCTCTCTCTCTCTGCTCTCTCTCTCTGCCTCTTTTGCTCTCTCTCTTCTCTCTCTCTCTCGCTCTCTCTCTCTCTCTCTCTCTCTCTCTCTCTCTCTCTCTCTCTCTCTCTCTCTCTCTCTCTCTCTCTCTCTCTCTCTCTCTCTCTCTCTCTCTCTCTCTCTCTCTCTCTCTCTCTCTCTCCCTCTCCCTCTCCTTCACCCTCTCCTCTTTCTCTCGCCCTCCCTCACTCCCTCCTGTTCCCTCTCCCTCTTCCTTTCCCTCTCCCTCTTCCCTCCCTTCCCTTCCCTCCCCTCCTCTCCTCTCCTCTCCCTCTCTCTCACTCCTTTACTCTTCACCTCAGTTCCCCTCATTCTATGCAAATCCTGACCATCGTCACGTATCCCAAAGTTCTACGTCTATTCCGATCCTTGTGTATGCCTGGGATAGAAAATTTTCCGAGTTTACATCGATCCAACGCTTTACTGACGTCACGACTTCAACACTGTGACGTCATTGTTGTCGTAATCCTCGGCTGACGTCACTGTCTACCCACGATAATTCCGCTCTTGTTATTCCGACTCTTGTCCGTGCTCTCTTTCTCTTTCTTTCTCTCTCTCTTTCTCTCTCTCTCTCTCTCTCTCTCTCTCTCTCTCTCTCTCTCTCTCTCTCTCTCTCTCTCTCTCTCTCTCTCTCTCTCTCTCTCTCTCTCTCTCTATATATATATATATATATATATATATATATATATATATATATGTTTATATCTATATCTATTTATCTATATCTATACATTTATATCTATCTATATTAATTCATCTCTGTATATCTATCTCACTATCTATCTATATCTTTCTGTCTGTTTATCTATGTATTTATTTATCTATCTATCTATCTATCTATCTATCTATCTATCTTTCTGTCTGTCTGTCTGTCTGTCTGTCTATCTATCTATAACGTCTCCAGAGTTATATTTTTTCTTCGTTAGCGTCGTTTTTGAGATTCCCCGGCCAAGGGGAGCGAAGAAGGGGACAAGGGGAGCACAAGGGGAGCGAAGAAGGGGGACAAGCGGAGCGAAGAAGGGGACAAGGGGAGCGAAGAAAGGGACAAGGGGAGCGAAGAAGGGGGACAAGGGGAGCGAAGAAGGGGGACAAGGGGAGCGGAAGGTGCAGGTTTTGCTAATGAGATTTGGTGGCTGCGGATATTAGCGTCGCGCCGGCCCGAGTCCCGTGATCCGGGGCCCGATCTGCGTCCCGGGCTCGGCGGGACGTCCTCGGGGAATTCGAGCGGGTGCTTCTGACCTTGGCTTCTGCCCCAGGAGACGGTGTCGTTGGTGTTCCTCGCGAGTTGTGTTGGGGGACTCTCTACTCTCTCTTATTTTCTCTTTCTTATTCTTCTTCTTCTGTTCTCTTCTTCTTCTCTTCTCTCTCTCTCTCTCTCTCTCCCTCTCTCTTTATGTATTTATGTGTGTGAATATGTGCATGTATGCATTTAGGTTGGTCCATATGCACATATATAGAGCCCTATGTGCTGCGAGCTGGAGAACTGCCTCGTCGGGAAGCTCGTCTCGCCGCGGTGGCCTGGCGTGCGACGTGACGCGCTGAAGGACCTGAGTCTTAAGATCTCCCGTCGCTCAGCAGGCCTTTCAGTCTCCCTGCACGCGGAGGGCCACGGACGGCGCTGCTTCTCCCGAGGCAGCCCTACGTAATTATAGGACTCGCCTGGCTTGGAGGAAGGAAGGGGGGGTTGCCAGTTACGGAATACCCAAGGTCACGGCAACTGCACGGCCAAGGGGAGGCTCGTGTGGGACGGAGAGGGTCCTACTGTGGCGTATGTGTTGCGGGGCTGCGTTTTCGCCTGTCCTCGCCCTGTTCCTGCCTGTTTGTTGTTTTTTTTATCGATATTTTTTTCCCTTTTTCCATTTTTGGTTGGTTGTTCGTCTCTGTCCGTCTTGTGTTTGTTTCGTTTCGGGTTGTGTCTCGTGTGTTCTGTGGGTGTCGTTTATTGGCTGTATGTCTGCTCGTATTTTACGCTTCTCCCTCCTCTCACATTCTCCTTTCTCAGGTCCTCCTCCTGCTTCTCCCCCCCCTCTCTCTCTCTCTCTCTCTCTCTCTCTCTCTCTCTCTCTCTTC
>NW_020869925.1:0-25994 GCF_003789085.1 Penaeus vannamei | reverse complement strand
CCTCTCCCCCCTTGTTCCCTTTTGGCGTTTCCTCCCCCTCTCCCCTTTCTCTTACCCTCTTCCCACTTGCCCCTTTACCCTCCCACGTTCCCGTCTTCCTCTTACCCTTCTCTCAGGACCCTCTACTTATACCCCTACCCTCCCCTTACGCCTATTTCCTCCCCCCTCATTCCCCACTGCCAAAGCCAGGTCAAGAGGCGCGTTCACACACCTTGTCCGACTTCGAATCCTTCACCCCCCCTTCCCCCCCTCCAAATCCCCCACCCCTCCCCTCCTCGACATCCTCTCCGTCGGGGACTTTGAAAGTCGTGCGGACATAATCCTCCTTCTCTCTCATCTCTCTTCTCTCTCTCTCTCTCTCTCTCTCTCATCTCTCTCTTTCTCCTTCCTCTCCTCTCTCTCTCTCTCTCTCTCTGTTCTGTTTGCTTTACTCTCACTCTCTCTCTCTCTGTCTCTCTGTCGTTCTTGTCTTTCTCTTTCTCTGTCTGTCTGTTCTCTCTCCCCTTCGCCCTCTCCTTCCTTCCCGAGAAACGTGATTATGCATGCTCTATTTTTCTTTCTTTCTTCTTCTTCTTCTTCTTCTTCTTAACCGCAATCGGAAAGAGATTAAAATACTCCGCCTTGGTGACGTTTACTCTCAGAAATACCTTAATCATCCAGGAATGCTCTTTTCACGGCGGCCGCGGACACAGCCTCCGTCGGCATCCTTCGCCCCGAAGTTTCCTTTCTTCCGCCTTCGTCGCTGACAATCAGTCAGCCATGTTGAATTAACCGATATAACTAACATTAATAATGATAACAACAATAAAAATAGAAATGATTGTAGTATGAATCAGTGCATGTTGATAATAATAATAAATTAATATAAATAATAAATAATAATAATTAAAATTGGCCTGTAGTTATGATCAGGTCATGTTGAATTAAAACGGTTATAACGACATCAATAATGATAACATAATAATAAAAGGTGACTGTAGGTTTATGCATCAGTGATAACAATAAAAATAAAATGATTGTAGTTATGATCAGTCATGTTGAATTAACGATATAACAACATTAATAATGATAACAACAGTAACAATAAAATGATTGTAGTTATGATCAGCCATGTTGAATTAAACGATTTATAACGACAGCATTAATAAATGATATATATTAATAAATTTGACTTGTAGTTTATGATCAGTCATGTTGCATTAAACGATATAACAAACATGAATAATGATAAATAATAAAAATAAAATGACTGTTGTAGTTATTGAAATCAGTGATGTGATAGTAACGATATAAACAACATTAATAATTGATAACAAACAATAAAAATTAAAATTATTGTAGTTATGATTCAGCCATGTTGAAATTAACGCATAATAACGACAGCATGAATTTAATGATAATAGATAAACAATAAAAATAAAATGATTGTAGTTATTGATCAGTCATGTTGAATAACGATATAAACAACATTAATAATGATAAACAACATCCGGTTAACATAAAAATGACTGTAGTGATGATCAGTTCATGTTGCATTAACGATATAACTGCGACATGAATAATGATAATAACAACAAATAATAAAAATTGATTCTAGTTATGGCTTACATGGTATTAGCAAAATGAGAATTGATGATTAGGCCTACTAAAGATCATGATAGCCCGTAATTCATATTACTCATTAAACACTGCTATTAAAGTCACCAAGGTTAAGCACTGTCGTCATCAACGTATATGATGGACACATGAATTTTTTCTGTCTTTTTTATTTCTTTTCTTTCTTTTTTTTTTGAGGGTCAATTTACCCAAGAAATCAGAACAAGTGATTCCTTCTTTCCAGATTGCCATTCTCCCTAATTCCCATTACCCTCTCTCTCTCTCTCTCTTCACTAACACATCCCACTCCTCCCTTTCCCTTCCCAACAACAAACTCCTCCCCCTCCTCCTCCTCCTCTCTCTCTTTCCCTCCCCTCCCTCTTCCCACCTCCCACCCTCCCACCTCTCCTCCCCTCTCTCCCACCTCCAAATCCCCCCCCCTTCCCTCCTCCTTTCCCTCCACCCTCCACCTCCACCTCTCTCCTCTCTTACCACTCTCCCCCAACCTCCAACCCCCCCCCCCCTCCTACTCACCTCCCCCACCTCTCTCCACTCCCTCTCCCTCCTCCCCCTCCTCCTCCTCCATCTCCCCCCCCTCCCTCCCCACCTCCCCCCCTCCCCCTCCATAACTGCTCCCTTCTCCGGCGACCTGACAAGCGGAACCGATGGAGCGCACGCGGGGTCGGAGCGCAGCCGCGGCGACGGAGTTGGGGCCCCGATCGTGACGCCGAAGGAGGAGGAGGGAGAGCGGGGGGAGGTAAGGGGACGCGCGGAGGGGGGGGGGACGCTCTCGCTCGTTCTCTCGTTCTATGTCGTTTTCGTTTTCGGGTCCTCCACTTCATCGTTTTTCGTTTGCGTTTCGTTCTTCCCTCTTTTCTTCGTTCTCGTCGCTCTCTTTCTCTCTCTCTTCGTTCTCGTTCTTTCTCGTTTTCGTTTCGTTCTCTTCTCTCTCTTTTCTCGTTCTCGTTCTCTTCTCTCTCTCCTTCTCCCTTTTCCCCCTCTCAACTCCGACGTCGAACCCTCGACCGCCACGGACCACCACACAGTCTACCTAAGCAACTCGTACAGATCTTGCGCCACGGAACGGCACGGAACGACCACGCACGGCACGGAACACGAACGGCACGGAACGCCACAACACGGCACGGAACGGCACGGCAGCCACGGAACGCACGACACGCCACGGCACGCGCACGGAAAGCACGGCACGGTACAGAACGGCACGGAAAGCCACGGAAAACCACGGAACGCCACGGCACGGCACGGAAAGCACGGAACGCCACGGCACGGCACGGAAAGCCACGGAAAAGCCACGCCCCACGGAACGGCACGAAACGTCGACAGAAGGAGAGCGGGTGTTATGAGTCGCTGCTCTTGACGGCGGGTTTCGGAGTCACGTGTCGAGGCAGAAATCGTGGGATTCACCGTCTGCGATCTCGAGCTGATAATATCACCATTATCGAGTGGTAGGCGATGAATTGATAAAAAAGAAAGAGAGAAGAGATGAAGAAAAGTGGCGCAAGAAAAAAGAAAAAAAAAACAAAAACAGACATGGAACGAAAAAAAAAAAAAGACAAGGATGAAACAAAAACAAAGCAAAAACAAGATATGACAAACAAACGAAAAAAAATAAAACAAACAAAAAGAAAACAAAATACAAACATAACCTCCACCCATGCCCTCCTTCCCACCATCCTCCCCCCCTCCTTCACCCTCCCCCCTCCCCTCCTTCACCCCTCCCTCTTTTCCACCATCCTCCCTTCCCTCCTTCACCCTTCCTCCTCCACCATCTCCCCTCCCCTCCTTCCACCTTTTCCCCCTTGCCTCCTTCACCCTCCCTCTTCCCCCTACCCATCATCCCCCCCTTCCCTCCTTCACCCTCCCATCCTCCCCCTTCCTTCTTCACCTCCCCCCCTCCTTCACCCTCCCCCTTGCCTCCTTCACCTCCCCCCCCCTTCACCCCCCCCATCATCCCCCCTTCCCTCCTTCTCTCCCCCCCCCCCCCCCGGATCGTGCACAGACTCTCCCCGCCGCGAAATGGTAATTAGACCAACTTTCTAAAACGTGAACCACCTTGAAAGCGCCGCGAAACTGTGCATGAAATGATCTTGATGATGATGATGATGATGATTGATTATGGTGATGATTAATTATTATCATCGTCATTAGCATTGCTATCCTTGATGATGGAGATGATAATGATCGTTTATGATGATGATGATGATGATGATGATGATGATAGTGTTATCCATGATGGTGGTGATGATGATGATGAAGATGACGACGATGACGATGAATGGTGAATGAATATCATTATCATTAGCATTGTTATCCATGATGTTGGTGATGATAATGATCATTCTTAAAGATGACAAGTTATGACGAAGATAGTGATGATGATGACAAGTTATGATAAAAATGATGGAATGAATAGTGATGGGGGATGATGATGATGATGATGATGATGATGATGGATGATGACGACGATGATGACGATGATGGTGATGACGACGAGGACGATGGTGGTGATGCGCTGGCAATTAAGTGCTCCTTTTAGACTGATTAATGGATTCGTTAATAGGACTATTGCTACGATTCGCCCAAGGAAGATTAACGGCGCCCTACAAGATGCTGCGGAAAAAAACTCGACGAAAAAAAAGAAAAGAAAAAGAGAAGAAAAAAGAAAAGAAAAGAAAAGAAAAAAAAAAAGAAAAGAAAAGAAAGAAAAGAACAGAAAGAAGAGAAGAGGAAGAGAAGAGAAGAGAAGAAAAAGAGAAGAAAAGAGAAGAAAGAAGAAGAGAAGAGAAGAGAAGAGAAGAGAAGAGAAAGAGAAGAAAAGAAAAAGAAAAGAAAAGAAAGAAGGGAAAAGAAAAGAAAGAAAAGAGAAGAAGAGAAGAAGAGAAGAGAAGAGAAGAAAAGAGAAAGAAGAAGAAAGAAGAAAGAAAAAGAAGAAAAAGAAAAGAAAAAAGAAAAGAAAAGAAAAGAAAAAAAGAAAAGAAAAGAAAAGAAAAGAAAAGAAAAGAAAAGAAAAGAAAAGAAAAAGAAAAGAAAAGAAAAGAAAAGAAAAGAAAAGAAAAGAAAAAGAAAAAGAAAAGAAAAAGAAAAAGAAAAAGAAAAAAGAAAAAGAAAAGAAAAGAGAAGAGAAGAGAAGAAAGAAGAGAAGAGAAGAAAAGAAAAAAAAAGAGAAAAAAGGGTTTTAAAGGGACGCAACAATCGCTATCAATATAAACAGTCGAAAATACTGCATACTCATTAGAACTTTTTGATAACCCTAATCTAAATAATGATGATAAAAAAAATATACTTTTAAAACAATAATAATAATAAATAATAATGATATGAATAATAACAATAATAAATGTTAATAAACAATATTAATGATATAATAATAACAATAATAATAGCAATAAAATAATACAACAATAACAATAATAATAATAATGACAATGGTGATGATAATAATAAAACAATACACAAAATATCATAAAAAAATAACAACAGTACAACAATAAAACTTTTCTATAAATCCAAGCACACACAACAACAACACACACACCACACACCCCCACCCACACACACCCCACCCCCCCAACACAGTGCAAGCAAAGACGCCCACAGTCAAGGGAAGGGAGGCATCTGGTCGCAAATTGGCCTGGACGGGAAGGTTCAAAAAGAGGCGTTCACGTCGCTGCCCAAAGTGAACACGGGGCCGCTCATGAGGAGAGGAGGAAGGGGGAGGAGGAGGAAGGGGAAGGGGGAAAGGGAGGGAGAGAGGGGAAGGAAGGGGGGGAAGAGGGGGAGGAAGGGGAAGGGGAAGAAGGGGAAGGGAGGGGAAGGGGGAGGAAGGAGAGGGGAGAAAGAGAGAGAGGGGAAGGGGGGGAGGGGGAGGAGGGGAAAGGGATGGATGGAGAGAGGGAAGGATGGGGGGGAAGGGGGAGGAAGAAGAGAGGGGATGTAAGAAGAGAGGAGAAGGGAAGAAGGAGGGGATGTAGAGAGAGGGGGAGAGAGGGGGAGGGGAAGGGAGAAGAGAGGGGAAGGGAAGGGAAGGGGGTAGGAAGAAGAGAGGGGATGGATGAGGGGAAGGGAGGGGAGGAAGAAGAGGGGATAAAATAGAGGGGGGGGGAGGAAGAGAGGGGATGGAGAGAGGGGAAGGGAAGGGGAAAGGGAGAGGGGAGGGAAGAGGGGAAGGGAGGGGGAAGGGGAATGGATGGGAAGGAAGAAGAAGAGGGGAAAAGAAGGGACAGAAAGAAAAGAAGGAAAGAGAAACTGGAAGGAATAGAAAGAAGAGAGGAAGGGATATGAGGGGGGGGGAGGGAGAGGTATGAGGGGAGGGAGGGAAGGAGGAAGCGGGGTGTGGATGAGGGGGAAGGGAGCGCATAATGAGGCTACTCAGCGGTAATAACGATCTGCATGATGAGTGTCATGGGATACGTGCAGGGGGGGGGGGGGGGTGAGGGAGGAGGAGGAGGAGAGGGAAAGAAGGAGGGGAAGGAGGGGACTAAGGGGAATAGGAAATGCAGATTAGGAACAGAGGCCGATAAAAGGGCACTTGCAAGAATCCTGACAAGAGAACAAGCACACACGCACATGGAAAGAGAGACAGACAGAGGAAAGGAAAGGGAGGGGAGAAAGAAGGAGCTGTGGGAGGGAAGAAAGGGGGAACGAAGGGAAGGAGGGGAGAAATAAGGGAGGGAATGGGGAAAAGAGGGAAGACAGGGGGAGGGAGGGAAGGGAGGGAGAAGGGGGATGGAGGGAAGGAGGAAGGAGGGAGAGCGAGAATTTTGTAGATTTCTTGATTATACTTTGAATGCATATTAACAGCAAAGACAGGGAAAGAGAATTAATACGGACAGAGAAAAAGGGGAGATAGAGAGAAGGGAGAGAGGAAGAAACCAAGACAAAGAAAGACGCGAGAGAACAGCAGAGAAAACAAGAAGAGAAAAAGGGGAGAGAGAGAGAAGGGAGAGAGGAAGAAACCAAGACAAAGAAAGACGCAGAAGAAAACAGCAAGAGAACAGCCAGATAAAACAAGAAGAGAAAAGCCAGATAAAACAAGAGAACAGCCAGCGAAAACAAGAAGAGAGAAGAACCGGAGAAAACAGGGAGAGAAGAGCCAGATAGACGAAGAGGAAGTGGCGAAACGAAGGAGCCAGGCCGGGTTAGCCGAGCAGAACGAAACATCCCCGGAGGAGGAGGAACAAACCAAGCTCGGCTCGTGGCGCCACAGCCCTCCCGCTCCCTCCCCCTCCTCGCCCCGTCCTCTCTCTCTCTCTCGCTCTCTTTCTCTTTTCTCTCTTCTTTACCTATCTCCCTCTTCTTAACCTCTCTTTCTCTCCTTTCTCTATTCTTCTCTTCTCTGTGTCTCTCTCTTCTTTCCCTCTTCTTAACCCTCTCTCCTCTCCTAACCTCTCTCTCCCTTTCCTTTCTCTCTCTCCTTTCTTCTCTCTCTCTCCTTTTCCTCTTCTTTACTCTCTCTTCTCTCTCTCTCCCTCTCTTTACCTCTCCTCCTCCTCTCCCTCTCTCCCCCTCCCCTCCCCACCCACACCCCAGCTGACCCTGCCTGGCCCGAGAGCCGCGAAGGAGCCAAGGGTCCCTCGCTCGCGCAATAATCCAGAAAACAAGCCGTTAATGACCACTTCCGGGTCATTAGCAGATTCCTAACGACTTCCCGAGAGCTTCCTTCGTCGGGGCCAGCGCCTCGGTCGCGTGCGCGCGTGCGTGCCAGCGATCGGCGGTGCTCCAGGCTCGTTAAAAGCCCTTAACGAGCGGGCCCTTTCCACGGGCCCCGAAACCCCGACAAACAACACACAATCTGATCTCGTTAACCGCGAAATAATCATCTATCACCTCGCCAGATCGTTATCCGACTTTTATCCGACATGGCGGATTATCCGTCTTTTCTCGTTCTTTGTGTTTTTTTGGGGGGATGACCAGTGTTTCTTATCTCCTCTCCCCTTGCCCATCCATCTCCCCCCCCCCTCCAACCCCCATTACCCACCTCCTAAACACGAACAATTTTTCCTCATTAATTAAGTGCGACCACCAAGCTCGCTAGGCCTAACCCCTCTCTCCCTACCCCCTTCCCCCTTCTTCTCCCCCCCTCCGCCTTCCCTCCTCTCCCGTTCCCGCTCCTCCTCCCTCTCCCGTTCCCCTCCCTCCCTCTCCCCTTCCTCTCCCTCCGCCTTCCCCCCCTCCCGTTCCCCCAACCCCTCCCTCTCCCGTTCCCCACCCACCTCCCCCCTCCCTCTCCCGTTCCCGTCCCCCCCCTCCCCTCCTCTCCGTTCCCCCCCCCTCCCTCTCCCCGTTCCCCCCCCCTCTCCCTCTCCCTCCCCCCCTCCCTTCTCCCACCTCGCACCACAACGGAGGCGTGGGCATTCGCACCTGCGCGGCGGAGGCGACCGACTCACCTCCAACTCTCCCAAATCGAGGCACTCTGGCGACCCCCCCCCCCCCCATCCTTGACCTGGTTTGACCCGCGATGTCTCTCTCCTTTCTTGCCGCTTGCCTGACCTTTTCCTCCGCCGCCGTCGGGACTGCTTTTCCCGGGACCTCCTTCGGGGGCGCCGACGGTCCTGTCCCGGAGTTGTTTTTCGGAATTATCCCGATTGGATTTTTTTTTCTTTTTCTTTTTGGTATTTCTTTTCTAAAAAATCCTCTCCTTGTTTTCCCAGTTTCGTTTCATTTTTTTATTTTTTCTGTTTCATTTTTTAAGCTCTGTTCTTCGTTTTGTTTCATCTTCAATTAAATAATTTGATCTATCTATTCATTTTTCATTTTTTTACTTACTCTCAATTTTTAACGTTTCTTTTACTTTCACTCAATTTCTCGCGTTTTTTTTGATCTTCTCTCCAATTTCCTTTTACGTTCCTTCCTATTCATCCGCTTTATCTACTCTATTCCTTCACCGCGTGTCTTCTATCTCCTCCCCTTTTTAATTTATTCTCCGACACCCCCCCTTCCCCCACCCGTCTGGCTGCCGAAAGGTAAGAGGGCAAGCAGGGGACGTGATGGGTGCCACATCCAGTAGTGCCACATGCCCAGTAGTGGCCCATAGTGCCACATGGCCAGATCGCGGCACACGCCTTGTGGTGTCTGTCGTGCCGGGTGCGGGCGTGGCCTTCGAGTGCCGGCGCCCGCACGCGTCTGTCCAGCATCAGTTGGCACTCTCGTTGCACCCGTTTCCCTTTCCCTGCTTGTGGCAATTGGCACTCAGTGTGTAACCAAGAAACCTGCATCAAAACGTTTTCTTTCCCTCTCTCTTTCTTTCTACTCTCTCTCTCTCTCTCTCTCTCTCTCTCTCTCTCTCTCTCTATATATATATATATATATATATATATATATATATATATAATATATATATATATATATATACCCCCACTTCTCTCTCTATCTTTTTCTCCCTCCCTCCTCTTCCCCCAGCTCTCTCTCTCTCTCCCTCTCCCTCCCTCCCTCCTCCCCTCTCTCTCCCTCCCTCTCCCTCCCCCTAACACAAAAAATCATTCATTCCAAGCACCGGATCGTCACTTGACCCTTGTTGACGCGAGGTATGAGGTCACGCCCGCGGTCCGTCGTGACACAAAAGCCCGCGTCCGTGCAGCCAGAACCTGGTCTTTGAGCGGTGTGTGGCGGTGGGGTGTTGGCGGTGTGGTCTGGCTGGGGTGGCGGAGGCGGGGACGGGCGGCAGTGGGTGGGAAGGGACGGCAGAGGGCGGGAATGGGCGGCAGTGGGTTAGAAGGGAGGACAGAGGGCGGGACGGGCGGCAAGAGGCGGAATGGGCGGCAGAGGGTTAGAAGGGAGGACAGAGGGCGGGAATGGGCGGCAGTGGGTGAGAAGGGACGGCAGAGGGCGGGAACGGGCGGCAGTGGGTGAGAAGGGACGACAGAGGGCGGGAATGGGCGGCAGAGGGCGAGAATGGGCGGCAGAGGGATGCCAAGGGACGACAAAGGCCAGCAGAGTGACGTCAACGGATAGCAGAAGTAAAGGAACGGCTTCGAACGGCAGAGAACGAGAAGAACCGGCAACGAAAACGTGAGATGAACGGTCTTGTGCGGCGGTGGCACAGGATGGCAGAGGATGGCATATGGCAGCTTGGCATGACAGGACGGACGGGAAGACAGCAAAGGGTGGAATAAACTAGCAAGGAACAGCCGGTGACAACAGATGCTAGCAAGAGAGAACAGCGAAAGACAACGGACAGCACAGGATGAGTGGACGACAGGGAGCGGTAGAGAACGGCGGCCCGCGACAAGGGGACGACAAGGAACGGCAGAGAACGGCAGGGAACAACAGGTGGGCGATAAGGAGCGGTAGAGAAGGCAGAGAACAGGGGGACGACAAGAAACGGCAGGGAACAACAGGGGGACGATAAGGGACGGTAGAGAACGGCGGACCGCGATAAGGAACGGCAGAGAACAGCAGGGAACAGCGGACCACGACAGGGGGACGACAAGAAACGGCAGAGAACGGCAGAGAAAATCAGGGGGACGACAAGGAACGGCAGGGAACAACAGGAAAACAAAGAACGGTAGAGAACAGCGGACCACGACAAGGGGACGACAAGGAACGGCAGAGAACGGCAGGGAAAACAGGGAACGCCGGCCAACGGAGGCCTTACATCTCGAAAAGGGTCAAGGGAAATGACACTTCAAGAGGGAACAGATGACATCGCGGAGGAAATAGCGATTAAAGAAAACTTCGAGATAAAAAAAAAGGTTGAAAAGAAATCGAGCAAGAGAAAGACGTAGAGAGAGAGAGAGAGAGAGAGAGAGAGAGAGAGAGAGAGAGAGAGAGAGAGAGAGAGAGAGAGAGAGAGAGAGAGAAAGAGAGAAGAGAGAGAGAAGAGAAAGAGAAAGAGAAAGAGAGAAAGAAAAAGAGAGAAAGAGAAAGAGAAAGAGAAAGAGAAAGAGAAAGAGAGAGAGAAAGAGAGAAAGAGAAAGACAGAGAAAAAGTAACAAGAGGAGAAATACCTCGACACAAAGAAACCATTACGAGTATAAAACCACAAAAAAAACTCACGCGTAAAATAGAATAAGAAACGAAAGAGAGAGAGAGAAAAAAAAAGATAATGGAACGTAACGTGATTCACGCATGACCAACTTTACCACGCCGTCGTAATTCGTAAAATAATAATAACAATAATTTCCGATCCTTGAAACGAAACCGGCGGGAGGATAATAATCACGAAAAAGAGAGAGAGAGAAGAGAGAGAGAAAAAAAAAAAATCCAGAGCACGGATTCATATCCCTTTTCTATTTCCCGGAAAAAAAAATAATAATAATAAAAAAAGATAATAAAAAATAAAATAAAAGATAATAAAATATAAAAATTAATAAAACACGGGGGGGGGGGAATAATAGAATAAACAAACAAACAAATTATATGATGGAAATTATATATGTTTAAAATACGATGACAAAAAATGAAAAAAAAAAGAAACATGACAAATAATATAATAATAATAATAATAATAATAATGATAATAATAACAATAATAATAAATAAATAAAATAAAATCCGAAGAAGAGAATCGAAACCGCCTTATTCGAGGATCGCGGAATCCAACCCCCTTCCGCGTGCGCCTTGGAGGATCCCGGCGCCGCCACTTCCTCCAAACGCCTGTGTCTCCAGATCCGTCTTCGGTTTACCACTTGCGGAGGAGGAGGAGGAGGAGGAGGAGGAGGAGGAGGAGGAGGAGGGGGAGAGGAGGGGAGGAGGAGGAGGAGAGGGGGAGGAGGAGGAGGGGGAGAGGAGGAGGAGGAGGGGAGGGGAGGAGAGGGGAGGAGGAGGAGGAGGAGGAGGAGGAGGGGAGGAAGGAGGGGAGGGAGGAGGAGGAGGAGGAGGAGGAGGAGGAGGAGGAGGATTTCCTTGAAGAGGGACGTCAAACTTCGTCACATAGACACTTCGAGGAAATGTCTTCGTTGGCTTTTGTTTTCTTGTTATTTTTGGATTTTTTTTCTTTCTTTTCTTTCGAAATTCTTGTCTCTGTATGTGTCTGTCTCTTTCTCTTCCTCTGGCTTTTTATTTTTTTCTTTCTCCTTCCTCCTCTTTTCTTCTCTCTCTCTCTTCTCTATTTCTTTCTCTCTCTCTCTCATTCTTTACTTCTTTTCTCCCAATCTTCCTCCCTCTCCTTCTCCTTCATTTTCATTTTCTCCTTCTCCCTCATCTCCACCCTCTCCTTGATGACGATTGCAGAATTCTTCTCCAGCTTCTCCTTCCCGGTTCCTGAATTCCCCTCGTCTCGTTCCTTAATTCTTGTTCCTTAATTCCCCCGTTTTTTCCCCATTCTCGTTCCTAAATTCCCCCCGTGTCTCGTTCTTTAATTCTTGTTCCTTAATTCCCTCCGTCTTTCCCCCCCTCTTGTTCCCCAATCCCCCCCCCTCCCGTCTCGTTCTTTAATTCTTGTCCTCAATACCCCCGTCTTATTCCTCAATCCCCCCCCACCCCACCACCCGTCTCGTCTGCCTTCACGCACCGCCAGTCCCCGTCCCTCTGGCCCGGACGCACCCCCACCCCCCACCCCCACCCCCTGCTCCCACACGCGGCGAAATTACCTAATGGTTTATCCTTCCCTCGATTACTGAGCTTTGCGCCAGCCTACAAAGTGTAATCGTTACTTAGTCAATGCTTTAGGACCATAATCTTGTTCTTATCTATTTGGTGGGAGGGGAGGAGGGAGGGGAGGAGGGAAGAAGGGGAGAGGAGGGAGGGGAGGGGAGGAGGGAGGGAGGAGGGAAGGGAGGGGAGGAGAGGAGGGGAGGAGGGAGGGGAGGAAGAGGAGGGAAGGAAGGAAGGGGAGGAGGAGAGGAAGGAGGAAGGGAAGGAGGAGAGGAGGGAAGGAGGGGAGGAGAGGGAAGGGAGGGAAGGGAGGAGAGAAGGACGGAGGGGGGGAGAGGGAAGGAGGAAGGGAAGGGGGAGAGGAGGGAAGGGTGGGGAGAGGAGGGAAGGAGGGAGGAGAGGGAAGGGAGGGAGGGGAGTAGGAGGGAAGGGAGAGGGAGAGGGAAGAGGGGGGAGGGAGGGAGGGAAGGGGAGGGGAGGAAAGGGAAGGAGGGGAGGAGAGGAGGGAAGGGAAGGAGGAGGAAAGGGAAGGGAGGGGAGGAGGAAGGGGAGGGGGAGTGAGGAAAGGAAGGGAAGGGAGGAGGGACGGGGGAAGGAGGGAGGCGGAAGGGGAGGGGAGGGGGAGAAGGGGAAGGGAGGAAAGGGAAGGGAGGGAGAGGGAAGGGAGGAGGGGAGTAGGGAAAGGAGAGAAGGAAAGGGAAGGGAGGGGAGAGAAGAGGGGGAGGGAGGGGAGGGAAGGGAGTGGAAGGGGAGGAGAGGAAGGAGGGAAGGGAGGGAAGGGAGGGAGGGAGGGAGGGGAGGGGAGGGAGGGAAGGGGAGTGGGAGGAGGTTTGAGTGCGTCTGTTCTCCGAGATCGATTCTTCGTTTTTGAGTCTCAGCACTTTTTTTTTTTTTTTCTCTTTCTCCTCCTCGTCATCACCATCATTGCCATCCCCCGCATTCATCTGAATAACGATTTTCTACTCGTTTGTCTCCCCCTTTTTTCACATCCGTCTTTTTCCTCGTTTCTTCCCCTTCCTCCTTTCCTTTCTCCCCCCTTCCTCCTTCTTCCTTTCCTCTTTCCCCTCCTTCTCCCTTCCTCCTTTCCTCTTCCCCCCTTCCTCCTTTCCTCTCTCTCCCTCCTTCTTCCCCTTTCCTTCTCTCTCCCCCCTTCTTCGTCAGCCCGGTTCGGCCGTTAATTCCCAGCTTTAATTACCTCTGCCACATGCAACACGTCTTGCCTGTAAACTTGCTTTCATCCCAAGCGTTGCTGTTCTAAATTACACATCTCTGTTTACATCTTAGTTGTGGTTTGTTTATCTCTGCTTTTTTTTTTTTTTTTTTTTTTTTTTTTTTTTTTTTTTTTTGCCAGAGAGAGGGGGTGGGGGTGATAGAGGAGGTGGGAGGGAGGGGGTGGGAGAGGGAGGAGGGAGGGAAGAGAGAGAGGAGGGGGAGGGAGAGGGAAGGAGGAGGGAGAGGGAGAGGGAGAGGGAGAGGAGAGGGAGAGGGAGAGAGAGCGAGAGAGAGAGAGAGGAGGAGAGAGAGGAGAGAGAAAGAGAGAGAGAAGAGAGAGAGAGGAGAGAGAGAGAGAAGAGAGAGAGAGAGAGAGAGAAAGGGAGAGAAGAGAAAGAGAGTAGAGAAGAGAAGAGAGAAAGAGAGATGAAGAGAGAGGAGAGGAGCGAGAGGAGAGAGAAGAGAGAGAAAAGAAGAAAAAGAGGAAAGGAGAAGGAGAGAAAGAGAGAGAGAGACAGATGGAGATGATTTAATAAGAGATAGAAGAAGAAAAGAGAGAGAGAGAGAGAGAAAACTAGCGAAATAAGAACTATTCCCCTGTACATCTGGTTGTTCTCTCTCCGGTTCTGGGCGCCATCTGGCACAATAAGATTCTGGCCCCACGACCTTGCCTCTCCTCTTCTTTAAGATGCTATGAACAGATTATCAAGGAAGTGTTTGCTTGGGTGGGGAGGGGGGGGGGGGGAGCTGATTCGGTCTTCAAGAATACAGGCTAAACCTTTCCTTACCAACCCGTGAGTATTTCCCGTGAGAAAAAAAAAGGGACTTAATAAAAGAATTCTGACTGCCCTAAAAAAAATATATATATGGCTTTTGTATAATTCTTCTCCCCAATTGTATATACTTACCATCACATTTGGAAAGGCATTATAAGCGGAATTCCCCCGATGCCGCTTTACAATCCGACCATCTCGAATCCATCACAGCAAACACTCGTACACAACCTACTTCGCCGTCACAATGAACTGACGACTGAACAACAAAACTCCAGAACATAAACATAAATAAATAATGGTATCTAAAATAATAGAACATAAAATAATAAAATAATAGAACATAAACATAAATAAATAATGGTGTCTAAAATAATAGAACATAAAATAATAAAATAATAGAACATAAACATAAAATACATAAAATAATAGAACATAAACACAAATAAATAATGGTGTCTAAAATAATGGAACAACCGCGAAAGGGGAAAATCCCTTTGATGAAAGAGAAAAAAGAAAAAAAGGAAAAAAAAAATGACCCACAATGAACTAATGCCCATAATTTGTAGCCTGTAGTAAAAGCATGAGCCATGGCCTCTTGCATATGTTTTCAATTGATATTTCGCATGTGTTCCTAATTACCGCGACTTCTGTTACTATCTAACGAACAGCCGTGCTAATTAGTGTGATTTGCAAACCCTAAACTAAAGGGTGCCACAGGTGGGCTTGTGTACACGTGGTCAAGCAAAAACTTAAAAAAAAAAAAAAAAAAAAAAAAACTGATAAAAAAGAAGGAAAAAAAAAGAAGAAGAAAAAAATTGCAGGTGGCGCAATGGTGAAGCAAACTGCATTGCTCGAGCGGTGGAAAGAGTGGAATGAGGTGGATTGCTATTCCTTCCCTTGTGGTGGAGGAGAGCGATGTGGACTTACGGAGCAGGTAGAGAAGAGGAAAGCGGACTTGTGGAAGAGGCGGAGGCGTGGAATATGGAGGTGGAGAAAAATACTGTGGACTTGGGGAAGAGGTGGAGTGGAATCTGGACTTCAGGGGGTGGAGAAGAATATTGTGGACTTGGGGAACAGGTGGAGTGGAATCTGAACTTCAGAGGGAAGAGAAAAATAATGTGGACTTGGGGAAGAAGTGCAGTGGAATCTGGACTTGAGGAGATGGAGAAGAACAGTGTGGACTTGTGGAAGAGTGGAGGAGTTGAATCTGAACTTCAGGAGGTGGAAAAATATATATTATGGAAGAGGTGGAGGTGTGCAATGAAGACATGAAAAAGGTGGAGGAAAGAGCAAACTCTAGAAGGTGGAGAAAGAGAAATGTGGACTCGTGGAGGAGTGGAAAGTCGACTTATGGAAGGACCGAAGGCGTGTTGTGGAGGCAGCAGCCTGATCGTGGGCGGAGGGCCGGTGGGCTCTCTGTGGTAATGAGAGGGCGGTGCGTGCGGGCGTGGGGGGAGGGGTTAGAGGGGGGGGGGAGGGCGCCCATCATCGTCGCTCCGGCCAATATACGTCATTCCGCGACACCGCTTATTTGCATCGCCAAGTGTTTCCTGACGGGGCCGCGCCGGGAGGTGATCGCCGGGGAGACGCCGAGGGAAATCAGCGGGAGAGAGGAGGGGGCGGGGAGAGAAAGAGAGGAGGGGGAGGAGGGAGAGGAGAGGAGAGAGAGAGAGAGAGAGAGAGAGAGAGAGAGAGAGAGAGAGAGAGAGAGAGAGAGAGAGAGAGAGAGAGAGAAGAGAAGAAAGAGAGAGAGGGAAGGGGAAGGGCAGGGAGAGAGAGGGAGAGGAGGGAGGGGAGAGGGAGGGAGAGGGAGAGAGAGAGAGAGAGGCAGGTGGGTTCGGGTGGGGAAAGGGGGAAAGAAGAGAGGAGAAGGAGGAATGGAGGAAGAGAGAAAAGAGGAGAAGGGAGAAGGGAGAAAATGGAGGAAAGGGGAAAAGAGGGAGAGGAGAAAGGAGAATTGGGATAAGGGGACGGGGAGGGGAGGAAGGGAAGAGGAGAACCATAGGAAGGAGATGCAAGGAAAGGAGAGGAAGAAACGTAAAGGTATGAGAGGGGAAGGAGGGAGAGAAAGCGAAAGAAGCTGGGGAGAGGGAAGGGAAAGTAAATTATGAAGAAAAGGCAAGGGAGCGGGAAGATAGGAAAAGGGGATGGGAAAGAGAAGAAGAACACAATGGTAATGGGAAAGGAGAATGGGACGCCAAAGGAAAAAAAGGAAGGGAAAAAGGAGAAGTAAGGGAGAGTGAGGGGGAAGGGAAAGAGGAAAGGGGTAGGGGGGACACAGAGGAAGGAGGAGGGGAAGAGAAAGAGGGAGGAGGTAGGGGGACACAGAGGAAGGAGGGAGGAGGTAGGGGGACACAGAGGAAGGAGGGAGGAGGTAGGGGGACACAGAGGAAGGAGGGGGGGAAGTGGAAAAGGAAAGGGTAGGGGGGGTCACAGAGGAAAGAGGTGTGTGGGGGAGGGGGGAGGGGGGAGTCCCAAGCACACGAAGAAACTGCCGCACACTTCCCCAAGGGCCGTGTTCTTCCTCAACGCCGCGACCTAACGCGCACAGATGCCGGAGACTTGTTGGTGGCAGCGACGAGATCAGCATCAACGGCAATGGTTTTGCATCGTTGCTTTCAGAAGCATTTACAACATACAGGTCGCAACGAGCCTATGACTACAACCACTACAACAAATTCAAACAATACCCCACGGCTATCGCAACGAGCCTATGACTACAACCACTACAACAAAAGCAACAATACCCACGACCATCGCAACGAGCCTATGACTACAACACAACAAAATCAACAATACCCACGACTATCGCAACGAGCCTATGACTACAACCACGACAACAAAATCAACAATACCTACGACTATCGCAACGAGCCTATTACTACAACCACGACACAAAACCAACAATAACACGACTATCGCAACGAGCCTATGACTACAACCACTACAACAAAATCTACCCACGACTATCGCAACGAGCCCATGATTACAACCACAGACAACAAAATCAACAATACCCACGACTATCGCAACGAGCCTATGACTACAACCACTACAACAAAAAGCAAATCGACGACCATCGCAACGAGCCTATGACTACAACCACAACAAAACCAACAATACCCACGACTATCGCAACGAGCCTATGACTACAACCAACAACAAAAGCAACAATACCCACGGACTATCTGCAAACGAGCCTATGACTACAACCACAACAAAACAACAATACCCACGACTATCGCACGAGCCTATGACTACAACCACGACACAAAATCACAATACCCACGACTATCGCAACGAGCCAATGACTACAACCACTAACAACAAAAATCAAATACCCACGACTATCGCAACGAGCCTATGACTACAAAACACAACAAAATCAACAATACCGCACGACTATCGCAAACGAGCCTATGACTACAACCACGACTAAACATAGCCATGACAACAAAAAACATACCCACGACTATACGCCCACGACTATCGCAACGAGCCATGATGACACAAACCACTACAACAAAATCAACAATTACCCACGACTATCGAACGAGCCTATTTATACAAATACCACGACAACAACATCAACAATACCTACGACTATCGCAACGAGCCTATGACTACAACCACTAACAACAAAATCAACAATAACCCACGACTATCGCAACGAGCCTAATTAACTAACAACCACGACAATCAAAATCAACAATACCTACACTATCGCAACGAGCCTATGACTACAACCCACAAACAAAATCAAACAATACCGCACGACTATCGCAACGAGCCCTAATGACTCAACCACGACTCAATACAACTATGCCGACTAATGACTACAAACCACTACATACAAAAACAAATACCCACGACTATCGCAACGAGCCTAATGAACTAAACCACGACAAAAATCAAACAATACCCACGACTATCGCAACGAGCCCTAGTGACTACAACCACGACATGTATCCTATATAGCTTTGAATACTACATTGGACAGTCGCAACGCACGCCTCACTACTATACAACAATACACGAAGACAAATATAATGTAATATATATCGACCGCACGAGGCCTACTATCTGCAACGAGCCTATGACTACAACCACGACAACAAAATCAACAATACCCACGACTATCGCAACGAGCAATGACTACAACCACTACAACAAAATCAAACAATACCCACGTAACTATCGCAACGAGCCTATGACTACAACCACGACTAATATCCAATAACCACTATCGCAACGAGCCTATGACTACAATAACCCACGACGACAAACAAAATCAACAATACCCACGACTTCGCAACGAGCCAATGAACTACAACCACTACAGACAAAATCAACAATACCCACGACTATCGCAACGAGCCTATATGACGACTACAACCACGCACAACCAAAATCAACAATACCCACGACTATCGCAACGAGCCAATGAACTACAACACTACAACAAAATCAACCAATACCCAACGACTATCGCAACGGCCAATGAACTACAACACTACAACAAAATCAACAATACCCACGACTATCGCAACGAGCCCTATGACTACAATACCACGCAACAAAATCAACAATAACCACGAGACTATCGCAACGAGCCAATGACTACAACCACTACAATCAAAATCAACAATACCCGACTATCGAACGAGCCAAATGACTACAACCAACTACAAACAAAATCAACAATACCACGACTAATCAGCAACGAGCCTATGACTACAACCTACAACAAATCAAAATTACCCTCCCCACGACTATCGCAACGAGCCTCAATGACTACAACCAACGAAACAAAATCAACAATACCCACGACTAATCGCAACGAGCCCAATGACTACAAACCACTTACAACAAAATCAACAATACCCACGACTATCGCAAACGAGCCTATACTACAACCACGAACAAAAAATCAACAATACTCACGACCATTCGCAACGAGCCTATGACTAACAACCATACAACAAAGCCACAATACCCACGACCATTCGCAACGAGCCTATGACTACAACCACTTACAACAAAAAGCAACAAATACCACGACATTATCGGCAACGAGCCGTATGAACTACAAACACTTCAACAAAAATCACAATACCACGACTATCGCAACGAGCCCTATGACTACAACAGGACAACAAAAATCAACAATTACCCACGAACTATCGCAACGAGCTATGACTACCAACCACGACACAAAATCAACAAATACCGCACGATGAGTCGCAACGAGCCTATGAACTATCACACGACAACAAAATCACAATCCCACGACTATGAAACGAGCCAGTGAACTACAACCACGACAACAAAGATTCAACAATTACCCACGACTGTCGCAACGAGCCTATGACTACAACCACGAAACAAAATCAACAATACCCACGACTATCCGCAACGAGCCCAATGACTACAACTCACTACAAACAAAAATCACAATACCGCACGACTATCGCAACGAGCCTATGACTACAACCACGGACAAAAAAAATCAATCAATACCCACGAACTACGCAACGAGCCTTGACTACACCACGAACACAACAAATCAACAATACCCCGACCGCAATCGCAACGAGCCTAATACTACAACCACTACAACAAAAGCAACAATAACCACGACCATCGCAACGAGCCTTTATGACTACAACCACTACAACAAGCCAACCCAAATAACCCACGACCATTCGCAACGAGCCTAATGACTACAAAACCACTTCAACAAAATTCACAAATACCCACGACTATCGCAACGAGCCTATGACTACAACCACGACAACAAAAATCAACCCAATACCCACGGACTATGCCGCCCCACAAAACGAGCCTATGAGTACAACACGAACAACAAACATCAACATAACCCACGACTGTTCGCAACGAGCCTATGACTACAACACGACAAACAAAATTCAACAATACCCAACGACTATACGCAACGAGCCTATGGACTACAACCACGAACAAACAAAATCAACAATACCCACGGACTTGTCGCAACGAGCTTTTATTGACTACAACCACGACAACAAAATCAACAATTACCACGACTATCGCCAACGAGCCTATGACTCAACCACTTCAACAAAATTCAACAATACCCACGACTATCGCAACGAGCCTTATGACTTACAAACCACGACACAAAAATCAACAATACCCACGACTTTTCGCAACGAGCCTTGACTACAATCCACGACAACAAAATCAACAAATTACCACGACCATCCGCCCAACCGAGGCCTATGACTTACGACCACTACAACCAAAGCGAACAATACCCACGACCATCCGCCAACGAGCTATGACTACAATCCACTACAACCAAATCAACAATTTACCACGGACTTATCGCCAACGAGCCTATGACTACAACCACTACAACAAAATCAACAATACCCACGACTATCGCAACGAGCCTATGACTTACACCACGACAACAAAATCAACTCAATACACGACTGTCGCAACGAGCCTATGACTTACAACCACGACAACAAAATTCAACAATACCCACGCACTATCGCACGAGCCTTATTGACTACAACCACGACAAACAAAATCAACAATACCCACGACTATCGCAACGAGCTTATGACTACAAACCACTACAACAAACGTACAACAAAATTCAAAACAATACTACGACTACTACGATCTCAACACACTCCGTATAAAACACAGTCCACCACTAACAACTAACCCCGTTTGATGATGATAACAATAACAATACCCAATAACGATGCACAGGCGAGCAGTCAACCGATACCACAACCGTTAACAAAACAGGCCTTTAAAATCCACTTCAAACACAACTTTAGCAACCACGGGAGGGAGGGAGGGAGGTGGGGGGGGAGAGGCAGGCCACGAAAACTGCCATGCAAATTCCTCTTTCTCCCGCATGACGAGAGAGGGAGGAGGGGGAGGGAGAGTGGGGGGAGGAGTGCACGAAAACTGCCATGCAAACTCCTTATCTCCCGCATGACTAGAGAGGGAGGGAGAGAGGAAGAGAGAGAGGGAAGGAGAGGGAGGAGTGCACGAAAACTGCCCATGCGAAATTCCTCCTTCCCGCCATGACGAGGAGGGGAGGGGAGAGGAGAGAGGAGGGGCCAGAGGGACTGCGAGATGGGAGGGAGAGAGAGAGGAGTGGGCTGACGAGAGGTACGGGAGGTAGAGAGAGAGGAGGAGGGAGAGGAGAGGGAGAGGGAGGAGGGGGAGAGGGGAGGAGTGCCCACGAAACTGCCATGCAAATTCCACCTCATCTCCCGCATGACTAGCGGCTCAATCAACTACAAGAATATCCCCGCCTTCAATAATAAACCGCACGCCTCGAGGTCCTATACTCGGCCATGGCATCAGCGTCAGGCACGAGAGCGCCAGGTGCCACGAGGGGGAAAGGGTGCCTGCCCTCGGGAGGACGCACCGCGGCGGCACTGCGCTGGCTGCCACGTGCCCAGGTCGCGAGGTCAAAATAGTTGTCATTCTGGGTCATTTTAGCGCATGCCATTAGCTAATTAAAAAATAAAAAAAATATTGCTGTCCTCTCAAAAAACAGGAATAATAAATAAATAAATAAATAAATAAAATAATAATAATAATAATAATAAAATAATAAATAATATAATTCATTTTTTTAAATATCGAAAACGCCATTTAAAACCAGAAACAGCCAAACATATAAACTCTTGACATTCCCCTCGTCTCATTTTTCTTCTGAAAAGGATAAGGAAAGGAAAAAGCACTAGGAGACCAAAGGGACGGAAAGAAAAAGTATCAGCATAGGAATATAAACAACGGAAAAAAAAAACTTAATAAAAGAAAGAAACAAATGGAGGCTGAAAAGGATACAAGGACACAAGGAAGCCGGAGGGGATAAAGGAAAGAGAGAAAAACAAATCAATCTGGAAAAAAGGAAAAAAAACCAAAAAAAGGAAGGAAAAGGAAAGGAAAAATATAAGTGCAAAGGAAAGGGACAAAAAAAAATAAAGTGAAAAAAGGTAAAAGATTAAGGGGAAAAAAAACAAAAAAGAAACAGGAAAAGGAAAAAAATAAAAAAAGGGAACACAAGTGAAAAGGAAAAACATACAAAAAAAACAAAAGAAACAAAATAAAAGGGTAAAGGAAAGGAAAAGGAAAGGAACAGGAAAGGAAAGGAACAGAAAGGAAAGAATAAAGGAAAGCACGTAAAGGCCAAAGGAAAGGAAAGATAAGGATGAAAGGAAAGGAAAGGAAAGGAAAGGAAAGGAAAGGAAAGGAAAGCGAAAGGAAAGGAAAGAAAGGAAAGGAAAGGATAAGAAAGGAAAGGAAAGGATAATGGAAAAGCGCAAAGGAAAAGGAAAGAAAGGACATAGCGGAAAGGAAAGACAAGGAAAGGAAAGGTAAACGGAAAGGAATGAACAGCCCGAAAGGAAAGGAAGGAAAGGATAAGGAAAGGATAAGGCAAAGAAAGGAACAGGAAATAGCGAAATGCGAAAGGAAAGGAAAGGAAGGGCAGGAAAGGAAAGGAAAGGACAAGAATGAAAGAAAAAGAAAAGAAGAAAAGAAAAAGAAAAAGAAAAGAATAAGAAAAAAGAAAGAAAAAGAAAAAGAAAGATAAAAAAGATTAAGGAAAAGAAAAGAAGAAAAAAAAAACAATCAATCAACGGCACTTCGAAATCATCAGAGCACGGAGCGAATCGGGCCGATACCCCTAAATTTACCCGAAATTAAAACCATAGCGATCGACCCCGCCGCCCCTTACCCCCTCCCCTTCCTTCACCTCTCCCCTCTCCCCCCCTTCCCCTCCTCAACTTCTCCCTCCTTCCCTCCCCTTCATTCCACCTCTCCCCCTCCCCCTCCTCCATCTCTCCCCTGCTCCCCTTCCTCCACCTCTCCCCCCCCACCCCCCACCGCAGAACACACTGCCCGCCACGCCCCTCAACGCCCCGCTCTGCTGATCGACGTGTTTACCGATAATCGCAGAGGAACCGCCCTGATGACACCCTCGGAAGATATAACTCCCTTCCCTTACGTTCTCTCAGCGGAGTACCGAGGGAGTGTAGGAAGGAAGGCGGCTGTCCGGAGTCGTTTGGGCAGCGTGCTACTCCTACTCCTGCTCCTGCTCCTGTCGTCGCCCTCTCTTCTCCTACTTCCTTTTCTCCTACGTCCTTTTCTCCTTCTTCCTTATCCTCATTCTCTTTCCATCGTTTTTCTCTCTTTTAGCGTTTCTCTCCTGTTCCATCTCCTTCTCCTTTCCGTCCTTTCTTGCTTGGGTTTTTTTTTCTCCCTGGCTTCATCTCCCCTTTCTCTTCCTCTTTCCTTATTCCTCCATTCTCCTTGTCCCGGTTTTTCCTTAGGTTTTCTCTCCTGGCTTCATCTTCCCTATTCTCCTTCCTCTTCCCCCTCCCCCTCCCCTCTCATTATCTCATTCCCTGCTTGTTTTTTCTTCCCGCCTTTCTCTCCTGGGCTTCATCTCCTCTTTCTCCTTCCGCTACCTTATACCATCATTCTCTGCCTTGTTTTCTTCCCGTTCTCTCCTTGGTTTCATCTCGCCTCTCCTTTTCCTTCCCTTCTTGCTTTAGTCTTCTTCCCGTTTCTCTCCTGGTTCATCTCCCTTTCTCCTTCCTCTTCCTTATCCTCATTCTCTTGCTCGGTTTTTCTTAGCGTTTCTCTCCTGGTTCATATTTCTCCTCCTTCCTCTTGCTTGCTCCTCCTCCCCGTTTCTCTCATTTCCATCTCCCTTCTCCTTCCTCCTCCTTATCTTCCTTTTCTTGCTTGTTCTTCCTTTCCGTTTCTCTCCTGCTCCATCTTCTCTCCTTTTTTTTCTTTCTCCAATTCCTACCTCTCTTTCTTCTTCATTCCTCTTCCTCTCCCTCCATATCCCCAACTCCCTCCCTCGCATTTTATCCCTCCTCCTCCTTTCTCCCCTTCCCCTCTTCCTCCTCCTCTTTTCTCCCCTTCCCCTCTTCCTCCTCCTCCATTCCTCTCCCTCCCGTCTTCTTCCTCCGCCATCAACACGTACCCTAAGCTACCCCCCCCCCCCTCCCCCACACCTCCAACACCCCCTAATTAAAACGGCAATCGCTGCTCCTTCCACCCCACCCCCACCCCACCCCCCCTTTTCTCGTCGAACCCCGCCATACGGACATTATATTGATTGTAGTTTCATGCTAATGAGCATACCAATACACTTCGACATGCAGCCTATCCATGTTGAGGTCAATTTCCCCTCGTGAATTAAGAAAAGCTTCGGGTACCCGACGCAGCTGATCCCATGCTGGTACTCCTGCGAATACCCACATACACGAGTACCAACACGAACGCCTACATCTACGCGTACGCACACGACTAAATCAAGATACTTTTTTCCCCTATCATGTAGTCATACTTTGTCCCTGGACGATGAACTTAGGGTGAGAGTATTGCTATTATGGCACTATGAGAAATAAAGTGAAGCTTTGCGTATAAATTGAGGTGCCTCTCTATATCCAAATCGCCCCTCTCCATCACCCTCTCCCCTCTTTCTCTCTTTCTTTACTCTTCTCTCTCTCGTTCTAAATTTCTAATAATTATTTTCTTTTTTCTCTCTCTCTCTCTTTTCTCCCTTCTTTTCTATCTCTGTCTCTCTTCTCTTCGCTTTGTTTTCTTCCAACCTTTCCCACCCTCTCTCCCTTTCCATCTCCTTCTGTCTTTCTCTTTTCGTCCTCTCCTTTCTCCCCCCCCCCACTCTCCCTCCTTCTCCCTATCTCCTTCCCTCTCACCCTCACCCTCTCTCTCCTTTCTCCTCGCTTCTCCCCCCCCCCCTTATAGCTGCACCCACCTTGCAAGGCCCCCCCCCCAAATCCCTACCGGTCACGCAACACGGAGTTGTTCTAGGAGATGAAGTCCCTCCTCGCCGGACACCTGCTCGCCCGTCCGCCCTCAGACAGCACTCCCCGCCCGTCTGCCCCCGCCCGCCCGCCCCCGCCCGCCCGCCCGTCACGGCCACCCACGGAGTCTTGGAAGGGCTGGGTGTCGACGGGAATATCGAGTCTGCCGCCGAAGCCCCGGATTTTTCATTTTTTCGGAAAGGCCCATTTCGAGGCGGATGCAAGGGAAAAAGATAAGGTTGTGAAGATAGATCGCTATGGGCGCACGAAAGACAGACAAACGCACGCTAACTCCCAGCGCAAGGCGCGGCGTGCGCTGAACTTGCTGCCCAGTTCGGCATCACGTGATGCAGGGCCTCGAGGCTGGTCCGGGCGGGAGCGGCAGCCGAGCGAAAGCAATCAGGACTAAATGGCTTCAACGAGATTAGGATCCTCCCGCCGCGGCGCCTAATCGAGATGGAGCAGGTGTTGCGGCCCGGCCCGCGCGCGGCACGAATCGCGGGTCGTCCTCCGCGAACCCGTAATCAGACCCGCGAAGGCGCGCCGGACCGTGGCCGCGTCACGGCGTGAGAGACGGCGCGGAAAGACATACGAGCGGCGGACCGACAACACCGGACCCTGGCGCGAACTCGCGAGCGCACGCACTCATGGCCGCCAGCGCGCGTGCCCGCCGTCACCCACGAGGAAGAAGAAGCTCGCTCGCTCGCGTCCCCGTGGCAGAGGCGTCGGGGCCGGGAATGTCGGGAGGCACGCGCGACCCGGCAGGGCGACGTCGCCATCTTGGGAGACTTCCGCCGTGTCCTTTCGCCCGGCTTCCTCCCGGGCTTTAATCCGGCATCAAGCACTGCCGGCACGCCCCGGCGGCCGCCCGCACGCCCGCGCATGCACAGCGGTATGCACTCGCCCGAACAGACCCTGAACGGCGACGGAGACCGCATGACGACATTTTCTCTTTGCTCCCCAAGATTTTCAAAACATAACTGCCTCGTTA
>NW_020869924.1:107658-111572 GCF_003789085.1 Penaeus vannamei | reverse complement strand
TATATATATATATATATATATATATATATATATATATATATATATATATATATATGCAAACACACACAGACACATGAATATATGTATTTATGTGTGTGTGATAAATTACATGTTTTGACATTGTTTTATTTGTTCCATATCTTTCAGGAGGACTTTCTTCATCTTCGTCATATTCCTCTTTTAGTATCATTCGCCCCTTTCCCTTCTCCCCTCTCCTTTCTCTCCATTCATCATATCCTCTGGTTTGCCATGTCACCTTTCCCGCGGTTTTATCTTCTCTTCCTCCCCCCTCTTCATCACATCCTTACTTTTCTCTTTCACCATCTGATCCTCCATGTCCTAGCGCCCTCTCGGCCCTCGCTCCCCCTCCCGACGGGGCGCGCCTCCGGCTCGGGTCCCTGTGCGTCCTCCTGCATTTCACCAACCCTTGAGGCGTCTGTCTGTCTGTTTAACTCTTTATCTCTTTTTGTCTCTGTTTTCCTGTCTGTTCTTTACTGTCTCTTTGCTTCCCTTTCTCTCTTTCTCTATCTTTCCTTTCTTTCGCTCTCTCTCTTTCTCTCTTTCCTTTCATCCTCTCCTCGCGCTCGCCATTATTTATTTTTATTTTTTTTTTGTTCGTCTCTATCTGCTTATGTCTTTCTGTATTACCCTTGCACCAATTTTCTCTCTATCTTTTTCCATCTATACATTTCTTTCCCTCTTCCTTCTTTCACTCACCTGACCTACGTTCTCTTTTTTTTCTCTCTATGTGAAATTGTATCCATCCATCTATTTCTCTGCCTTTTTATCTCCCAACTTTATCCGTTTAAATATATCTCTATTCATTTGTATCTACCTTGCCTGTATCTCTCCGCCCTCGCTCTCTCTCATTCTCATGATAGCCAGGCTTGAGCGCTGAGACACGGAACACCGACGTGTCTCTTTTATATTACGCTAAGTGGCAACTGAGAAGGTTTGTGGACATCTGATGTCAGCTTTTGTAGAAGAGAAGCAATTCCTGTCCAGATGTATGACTACAATTACGATTACATCTTCGTGAATATATGCGGCTAGATTATCGATCACTTTTCCCTTTTCATTGTAACATTTCTGACTGGAGAGAGAGAGAGATGAAAATATCAGATTATTATCAGATATTATCATTATTAATATCAGCATTATCATCCATTTTACTAACTTGATCGTTGTAATTATCATTACTGTTATCATTATCATTACTAGTATTATTACAAGTATTATCATTAATAGTATCATTATTATTATTACTATCATTATCATGCATCTTTATTATTATCGTTTTTATTATTATCATTATCATCATTACCATTATCATAATTATTATTACTATCATCATTCTCATCATTGCCATCAATATATGTATTGTCTTTACTATTATCATGTTACTAATAATATTTTCATCTTCATTATCATTAACATCATCATTATAATCATTATTATTATTATCATTAAATTTATTAATACTATCACTACTAATGTTATCATTAATAGTATTATTATCATTAATCGTTACAGGTGTAATCAATGCTCTTTTTTGTTTTCTAATCTTTATTACTGTAACTATTATTATTAACACGATCATTATTACTAGACCCCACTTGCGACGGGATGACAAGAAAGAGACGGCAGCGCCCGTGGATGTCGAGCGAACACGGCCGAAGGATGGAGTGAGCGAGAGGGCGAGACAGCGACAAGGGTAGGACAAGCACCCTAACATGGGGAGAGAGCCCGCGCGACGCCAGGCATCAATAACAATAATGGGCATAGTTTAGCAATGCCAGACGAAGAGTGAGGCAGGCCGGGGGCTCGTACGAGAGTGAATGATTAGACGGGGAATCAAAATGAACGTTATTGTTGCCAGCGGACGGAATGTGTGGTGGCGCGCTCTCTTCGGGCCGGTGGGTGCAGGTGGCGCTGACGAGGAGAGTCTTGCGCCGCTGAGGCCGCGGCGAAGGTTGTTGGAGTAGGGAAGGCAATGGGGCAACAGTGTTTACGAGGAAAAGAATACTAATATTTAAAATTTGGATATTATGAGAATAATGATTACAAGTTTTTGATGATAATGACGTTAGTAGGTATCAATAAAAAGTTTTAGCGGTACTATTCATGACAATCATATTAAGAGTAGTAGGTAATGCAAATAATGAAAACTAACAATATAGAATATATGCTATTAATATATATTCTAATCCCATTTGTTACAATGGATATTCTTTACTGCCCTGTGAGCAAGGAATGGCCGGGGTTCCCATCCACTGGCAGCGCGCGGGATGGGACGCAGGTCAGCAAGATTGCTAGACGAGAATGCTTCCGTTGCGCAAGACAGCTCATGAAGGGTATCCATGAAGTAACAGTGAAGCTATTGGCACTTATCAGCTTTGTAAAATGTTATTTCCCGTACTACTAATTACAGCCAAGAATGAGTTTTATGAGAACTAAAATGATAGTGATGCCAATCATGATTACAGTAGTAATGGCAGGAATATCTTTAAAATTACATATATTATTACATACAACAATGGCAATGATCATTTTGATATCGTTGATAGTAACAACGTTGACAATAACAATAATAGGGATTATGGTAAAGAAAATAATAATTTAAGTAACGAAAATAATGGTGATGATAATGATGTTAAGGATGTTGATAATTGGCATAGTAATAATGATAACAAGAATTATGAAAGTATCTGTAACAGCAGTGGCAGCAAAAATATGAGCAACAAAATAATGACGACAGCAATATCAGTGTTGCTGCTGCTGCTGATGAAGATAACGATAATGATAATAAAAATGATAATAATGATCATAATAATAATGATGATAATAATGATAATAACAGTGATAGTAATGATAATAGTAGTATATAAAATAAATCATATTAATAATGATAATAACAGAAATAACAATAATAATAATAATAACAGTAATAACAATAGGGAAGACGGTGATCACACTAATAATAAAAAAAAAAAAAATAATCATCATACTGATAGTAATGATAATGATAATGATAACAAGAAAAATAATGGTAAGATCCATAATACTAGTAATAATTATGTAAGGGATATCCATAGTCACATTACGCACTCATACACATACACACACTTATGATAGTAATAATAATGGTATTGATAATGATAAGAAAATAATAACAATGATAATAATAATAATAAAAATGATCATGATAACAATAATAAAACGGTGATGATAATAATAAGAACTCCGGTAATGATAATATTAATGATAATGATGATTGACATTGATAATTATGATAATCATAATGTTAAAATATCATTAATGAACACAGCAACAACAATAACATTAATGATACCAATAATGATAATAATAACGATAATTAATTATTATAGCAGCAGTAGCAGTAATATAAATAATAGAATAATTACAATAAAATATAATCTAGGGGATATCCATAGTCACATAGTACACTCATGCACTCATACACAAATATACGCACGCCCACACACACACGCATTCACATACACACACACACACACACACACACACACACACACACACACACACACACACACACACACACACACACATATATATATATGTGTGTGTGTGTGTGTGTGTGTGTGTGTGTGTGTGTGTGTGTGTGTGTGTGTGTGTGTGTATGACGGTAATAATGCATCCAATCAGCGAAGCCCAGTTATGTTCTAGTAACAAACCAGGATAAACAGCGGCCTCGGAGGCAGAGCGAAAGAAGGCACTATAGGCGTAGATTTGCATGCATTTCCATAAATGGCGATGTCTCAGAATTCCGCGATAATTCGATAACATTCCCTGGGTTGCGCGTCCGCGTGTTTCGCCGCGTTCCCCCGGATGCAAATATGGCTCGCGTAATATAATATTTATGTGATTACCATTAT
>NW_020869924.1:87658-90158 GCF_003789085.1 Penaeus vannamei | reverse complement strand
TGCACAGTGGGATGTCCATACACTCCTCGTACCATCCACTTCGTGTGACGAGAGTTCCTACCTCGCTGTTCCTCCGCGCCCTCCGCACCTAGATGGACAGATCGATTTCCTGCGTCGTTCGTAATCCAAACTGGCCGTTATCCAGGGCGCGGCGGACCTCCTACCACTCCTCCTCTCTTAAAGGGACGCCTCACCTGCCGTCCTCAGCCTGCCCTGCCCTGAGGAGATCGACTCTCTCCGTCACCCTCTTCACCCTTTCAACTCTTATCTTTCGCCAGGTAAATAGTGTCCGTCACAATCTGGTCCGCACCTGCCCGCCCTCTGCCTCGAAAGTGGGTTGTTCCTCGTACCTCCTGTGATAAGCAGTACTTTTGTGAGGCAGTTCGTCAGTCTCACGAAGCGTTTGTCTCAACATATTTATAAATACGCTTTATCCAGGCGACACAGCAACAACGCCCCTTTCTGCCCTCAGTGAGACACAGATGAATCGGGTTCTCCATTTTTTTTTTTCTTCTCCATTTTTAAAGTCAGAATGAACTTCATTTGTGTGTTGGTGTTTGTGTATCTGTATGTGTTTGTGTCTTTGTGTATATGCGTGTGTGTGAATATGTATTGTAGGCAGACAAATTGATAGTTACTTACTCAGATATAGACATACATCTTTCATACTTAGAAAAATAAATACACGTTCACATGCATATGTACATTCACAGACACCAAGATAGATAATCATTTTTATAATATAGAGAGATTGGTGGTCATATAAACAAACAGGCAGATAGATAGACGGTTCGATAGACAGGGCTTCAAGAAACACCCGAAGACAGTTTTGATAGGAATTTAGACCTTGGCAGCAATCTATCTTTTCTGAATAAGTCATCCTATAACAATGACCTCTCCTGACCTAGCTTAGTCTTAATAGGTCAAGAAGCCGCGATGGAGTCATTAGGAGGTAATCATGAGGTCCTAACGACACCTCATCGTGGACCGAATTAATGCCATCTCATTGGCTCCCAAGCTATGACGTCACGATGACCTGCCAGAGGTACGATGATTACGTTGCCGATTCATTTTTAAAGTAATTTAGGAGCATGTTTGTACATTTTTTTTTATCGATTTTGATTTTGATATAGTGGCTGAGAAGGGAATGTATTGGCTAATTTAGGGTTATGTCAGGTGTCACGAACTGCGAAATATCCCTTAGTTTTAGTCTCTCTCTCTCTCTCTCTCTCTCTCTCTCTCTCTCTCTCTCTCTCTCTCTATCTCTCTCTCTCACTCTCTCTCTCTATATATATATATATATATAATATATATATATATATATATATATATATATATATATATATATATATATATATATATATATATATATATATATATATATATAATATATATATATATATGTGTGTGTGTGTGTCTGTGTGTCTGTGTGTGTGGTGTGTGTGTGTACGTGTGTGTGTACGCATATGTATATAAAAACATATACAGCATATATATATATATATATATATATAATATATATATATATATATATATATAATATATATATATATATATATATATATATATATATATATATATATATACATATACATATGTACATGCATGTATATATATATATATATATATATATATATATATATATATATATATATATATATATATATATATATATATATATATATGTGGTGTGTGTGTTTATGTGTATGTGCGCGTATGTGTGTTTACTCATATCTATATGTCTGTCCATTTACCTATATAATTTTCTATTTATGGCTCTCTTTTCAACTGTCTACCTGCCTCACTATTTATCAGTTTACCGCTCTAGTTGTCTGTATATTTTCTTGTTTTTATGTATGTGTTTGTGCATGTGTCTTTGTGCGTCTTTTTTGTGAAGGGAGAGAGAGAAAAGGGGAGGGAGAAGGACGGAGAAAGAGAGAGAGGAAGGGATTCTCTCTCTCTCTCTCTCTCTCTCTCTCTCTCCTCTCTCTCTCTCTCTCTCTCTCTCTCTCTCTCTCTCTCTTTCTCTCTTCTCTCTCTCTCTCTCTCTCACTCTCTTCCTTTCCAAAGGAGATATAACGGGAGGGGAGGAGGACGGGAGGAAGGAAGGGAGGGAGAGAGAAAGAAAGAGTCACACAGAAATTTTATTATCTTCTATGCTCGCGTCCGCATACATATACTTGTATGTGTCTAAGCATGTGTGACTATGTGTGTCTTTGCGTCTATGTGTGTGTGCCTGTGTGCGTTAATCTGGATCTCTGTGTTTGTCTACCTATGTGTGAATATGTGTGTGTTTGCGAGTATATGTGCATGTATGTGTATGCTGTGCATGAGTCTACGTGTGTGTGCCTGTGTGCGTTAATCTGGATCTCTGTGTTTGTCTGCCTATGTGTGAATATGTGTGTGTTTGCGAGTATATGTGCATGTAAGTGTATCCTGTGCATGAGTGTGTGCGTGTGTGAATTTGCATAAGTCTTTTGCGTGCATGCATGTTGTTGTT
>NW_020869924.1:80158-82658 GCF_003789085.1 Penaeus vannamei | reverse complement strand
GATAATATTGATGATGATGATGATAATAATGATGATGATGATAATAATGATGATGATGATGGTAATAGCAGCAATAATAGGCGATAATAGTAATAACTGATAGTGATAATAATTCAATTTCAGGAACTTCTATGACTAGCAATTAACTATAGCCTCTGGTGTACTTCAGTATACTAATCATTTATCTATCAATTAATATCTGATAGATCGATAAATGTCTAAAAATCAGTCCCTCTTATCCTTCTCTCTCGTTGCTTCCTTTTCTCCTAATATTCACATCTTCTCACCTCATTTCTCTTTCCATTTCCTCCTTTTCCTTCTTCTTCTTCTCCTCATATTTTCTTCTTTCTCTTTCTTTGTTCCTCCTCTTCCTCCTCCTCCTCTTCTTCTTCTTTCTTCTCTTCCTCCCTTCCTCCTTCACCGTCCTCGTCCTCCTCCTCCCTCCTCCTCCTCCCTCCTTCCTCCTTCCTCCTCCTCCTCCTCCTCCTCCCTCCTCCTCCTCCTCCTTCCTTCCTCCTCCTCCTCCTCCCCCTTCCTCTTTCCCTCCCTCCCCTCTCCCCTCCTCTTCCCTCCCTCCTCCCTTCACCTCTCCTCCCTCCCCTTCCCTCTTTCCCTCCCTCCCTCTCTCCCTCCCTCCTCTCCCCTCCCCCTCCTCCTTCACCGTCCTCCTCCTCGTCCCTTCCCTCTTTCCCTCCCTCCTCTCTTCTCCCTCCCTCTCTCCCTCCCTCCTCCTCCTTCACCGTCCTCCTCCTCGTCCCCTTCCCTCTTTCCCTCCCTCCCTCTCTTCCTCCCACCTTCTCTCCCTCCCCCTCCTCCCTCCTCCTCCTCCTCCCCTTCCCTCTTTCCCTCCCTCCCTCTCTCCCTCCCTCCCTCTCTCCCTCCCTCCTCCTCCCTCCTCCTCCACCACCATCCACCTCGCTGTCCACATTAATTATTCAAGACAATGATCGTTTCTGTCCATCAACTGTTGTTCGTGAGTAAGCCTACATCCTCCTCCCTCCTCCTCCTCTTCCTCTTCCTCCTCCTCCTCCTCCTCCATCCTCCACCTCCTCCTCCCTCCTCCTCTTCATCTTCTTCCTCTCCTTCCTCCTCTTTCCTCCTCCTCCTCCCTCCTCCTCCTTCTCCTTCTCCTCCTCCTCCTCCTCCTCCTCCTCCTCCGCAAAAGATGGAAGAGGAGGGAGGATAGGAGGGTAGGAGGGTAGGTGGTGAGTGGATAGAGGAAGGGGGAGGAGAAAGGAAGGGAGGAGGAGAGTTGGATAAGGGGGGGGGGGAGGAAAGGAAGGGAGGAGGAGGAGGGAGTGTATGGAGTGTATGGAGAAGGGAAAGGGGGAAAAGAAGGGAGGAGAAGGGAGGGGACGGCAGTGGAGAGAGGGAAGGTGGGGAAGTCGGGAATAAGGATATAGATATAGGACGTGGGGAGGGGAGGGGAGTGGGGAGGGGGGGGGGGGTATGACTCAGATTCAAATGATTTCTTTAGCCAATATTGACATTACAATTTACAGTATACAACTATCCTCTTCTGCTTCTTCTTTGTTTTCTTCCACTTCTTGTTCTTGTTCTTCTTTTTCTCTTTCTTCCTCTTCCTCTTCCTCCTCCTCCATCATATCTTCCTTCTCCCCATCCTCCTCTTCCTCCTTCTCCTCCTTTATATCTTCCTTCTCCTCCACCTCCTCCTTTTAATTCTGCCTTTCATCCTCATCTTTATTTCGTCTTCTTCTTACTCCTCCCTGCCAGATTATTTTCCCTGCCGGATGCCCTTCCTGACGCCCACCCTCTCTCTCCCCTGTTCTTGTGGGAGAGAGGGAATAGGGCAGGATAAAGGAGGGAGAGAGAGGCAAGGAGGAGAGGAAGGAGAGGCGAAAGAGGGAGAGGGGAGGAAGAGAAAAGTGAAAAAAGAGGGAGGAAAGTGAGAGAGGAAAATAAATAGGAAGAATAAGGGATGAGGAATAAAGGGAGAGAAGAAAAGAATAGAAGGGAAGAGAGAAAGCGGAGGGGAAGGACAGAACAGAGAAAAGGAAGAGATTCGGAAGATAAGGAAGGGAGAAAAGTGACACAAAGGTGACGAAAGAAAGTGATAGAAAGAGAAGAAGAGAGTCAGAGAGAACGATAAAGCGTAACAAAAAAAAAAAAAAAAAAAAAAAAAAAAAGGAGGGAGAGACGAGATGACAGAAAAGCGACCAGGAGGAACAGGAAGGACGGGAAGAATAGAGGGAAGAGAGAGAGGGAGAGAGAAGGAAGCAAGACAGAACCCTGACACCATGACACGGGGAACAACAATAGGTCTCGTCAGGCCATCCTGTTTGGCACGTGAGGATGTCTAGAGAGGGAGGGAAGGGGGGAGAGGAGGGAGGGAAGGAGGGAGAAGAGGGAGGGAAGGGGAGAGGAAGGGAGGGAAGGGGGAGAGGAGGGAGGAAGGAGGGAAGAGGGAGGAGGGGAGAGGAAGGGGGAAGGTGTGAAGAGGAGGGGAGGGAAGGAGGAGAAGGAGGGGAGGAGGAGGGAG
>NW_020869924.1:70158-75158 GCF_003789085.1 Penaeus vannamei | reverse complement strand
CACGAAGACGCCTTATAGTAAAATCAAAAATAATAAATCTCAGCCTCAACTTCAGAAAACGCTCAACCTTAATCTACTAACTCTTTCCTTCCTCACAAAACCTTAACCATCCATTTCAACCTCAACCTCACCCTTCCTCCTTCCCTACTTCTCTCTCCCCCCCTTTTTTTCTACAACATATTCCATAATCCAACAAAAAAACAAAAACCCATCTTCACATCAATAATCACATGTATACTAACAACATAACATATCACAGTTTCTCCCTTCTCACTTCAAAACAACCTACCTTCTCTAGCTAACAAAGTTCCACTATCCTACAAACCTATCCTCTTTCCCTCCCCACCCCTTAAAAAAAAAAAGACACACGAACAAGACAAACATTCATACCACCCTTTCTACCCTTCCTCCCTTCCATCTAATACACACCCTCTCTTCACTACAAAAGCTTCCCACTTCCCTTTCTCAAAAGAACAGAAAAATGAAAAACTTATCAACACCTCCCATACACACTTCCTAAACACTAAATCAAACCTCCTTTTCTCTCTCCTATACCTATACTGCACACAACACCATTCAACTCTATCCCTCCCACCCAAATACACTACCTTCCCTAAATTGCTCTTCTTCCATCCCCCTTTCCTCCTTATCGCTCATCAACAAAACCACTAAATACCTACCAGCTACAAAATCATCTTCTCAAACAATACATCATCACTTCGCCTTCCATCCTACTCTAAAACCAACCCTTCGCTTGAAATCTGTTCTAGAACTCTCACATTCCCTCCGCGTAAATCCTCCGAGGGCCCGAAAGGCCCCCTCGCTCCTTTCCTGCGCGCGCCCCCCTCAGGCTTCGACCTCAGTCACCACCTTATCTTCACGTTTTCCTCACCTACCCACTTCTCTATCACCTCCTCTCCCTTCCTCGCCCGCCCCCTTCCCCCTCCCTTCTCGGCGCGGGCGGCGTTACCAGAGCAGAAACAATCCTCACTGCCACCTAAGCAGCAGCAGCGGAAACCGCCGAAGTCAACAATCCAAAAAAAAGTCGCCATTCCACCCTCAAAAACCTATATTCTAAAGACTTTCATACACAACTTCCTTACCGGCCCACTGTCTCACACTCTGTGAAACCCATCAACATACCCTTTGACCCTCACAACTGCGACACGCCGAGCGTCCTCTTCCTCCAGCCCTTTCTAACCTTATACCTTCCCTTCCTCTACTCACTATCCTCACTATATCACTTCTTCCCTGCACTCCTTCACACTAACTACTTCTCTCTCTCATTCCCTTCCTCCCTTCCTCTTTCCCTCCCCCCCTTCCTCTCCCCCTTTCCCTCCCTTTTCTTCCACAGTGGTTAATTAAAGGTCAAAAACTTTTTTTTCCTTCTCTCTCATTTTTATGCAGGACTTTCCTTATCAAGAGAACAAAAAAAAAAAAAAAAAAAATCACATTTTTTTTCTTTTCTTCCGACTAAGAACAATAACGAAAAGAGAATAGGAGACAAACAAAGGAAAATGAACAGGGATGATAAATGAAGAGGAAAAAAAGACCACGGAACAGAAAATACGAAACACTTTAAAAACAAGAGATAAAAGTGAACAGTCTGTACAAAGATCCTGCACAGCGGTTAAATGGTCTGCAAGAAAGATGGGTTTTGGGTATGGCTAAGAGAGCTTGTGTGGTTACCTTGCGTGACTACATGTGTGTGTATGTGTGAGTTTGTGTGGGTGTGTGGGTGGGGGCGATTGTGTGTGTGTGTAGGGGGTGAGGTTGTGTGTTACGTGTATGTGCCCCACTGAGTGTGTTTGTGTATATAAATAATTGACTACAAAATGTGTATATAAAACTGTACATATAATCCGCATATATCCTTTACAGACCTACATCTATAACTATACGTACGCTCATATACAGCCAGAAATGCAAACCCTCACACACGCACGTAACCAACACAAACAATGTGCAGAAACGTACAAACCCCCTGTATACCCCACAAGTGTAAGCAATATCCACGCTTACACAAGAGACGCGGGTGTATCCCTTCCCTGTTTGGACAAGGCACATAAACAGGCAACAGCAAGGAGGGGGGGGGAGGGGATAGCCTGGAGACACCCCCTTAAGGCTGAAAGATTGGCACGGCGAGAGAGTGGTAACTGCGCTCACGACAGAGATGCACGGGGAGTAGGGAGGGATGTTAAAGAAAGAATAGTATAAACCATTAAAGCCTGTTCTCTAAGATGCGTTTCTCCTGCATAAATTTACGTTTTTTTTTTATTATTATTATCGCCATCTTTTTTTTCATCACAGAGAAATAGGTTCAAATAATGATTCAACCCCAGTCCCCACTCGACCCCACCCTCTGAGAGAAAAGAAAGAAAATATAGAGCACATTACAACTGTATAATATATATATATATATATATATAATATATATTATTATATATATTATATATATGTATTATATATAGTATATTATATATACATATATATACATATATTATATACTAATATATATACATATATATTATATATATATATAATATATTTAATAATATATATTATATACTACTTATTATATTACTATACTACATTATTATAACTATACCATATAATATATATCTAAACAAATATCAGATACTATAATAACACCTATACCATATCATATATCTTAATATACATATTAATACATATACTTATAAATATATGGTATATCGTTATATCACTTACATTACCATATATAATATTAATATAATAATATGTAATGTACTATATACCTATATATATTATATAACTTATATAACTAAGTACCTAACGTATATCATACATACGATTATATCTATATCTATACATACACTTAATCTACTATACAATACTTCATTACATATATATATACTTAGTCACACTACATATATAGTATACGCTATACATACATTACATATATATAGATAACATACACTCATTAGATATTATATTACATACATATTATAATTATACAGACTTATACTATATCATTTACTTATATACATACATATATATATACACTACATACTATACTATTACTACATACATATATAATTATATATAACATATATAATATATATAATATATTAGACTATATATATACGATAATCTAATAATATATTATATATATATAATACATATACGATATATATCGACATTACTATAACTATATAATACTATCCTAAATACCATACACCTAATACTAATATATATAATATCACACTACCACCTATACTATATACTACCATACAGAATAATATAACATGATATATAGCCTATACCAATATCAGTAATATATATAATATACATAACTATTATACTATACTAATACATATATATTATATTATATACAACCATATAATATATATATATATATATATATATATATATACATACATATATATATATACACTATATATACATTACTATACATATACATACATATATATAATACATAATAATATATATATATATATACATATACATATAATATACATACATATATATATACAACATATATATATATATAGTACATACGTACAAAGTGCGGGACAGAGGTCAGGACCGAAGTTATCTTCCTTCGTTTCTTTTTTTTTTTTTACTTTTTGTTGGATTTCTTGGCTATCAACCCAGCGGCATGTGGCCAAGGGTATTAAGCCAATGGATCCTATTTATTCTTTCAATCTAAATAAGGTCATAAAGTTTTGTCTCCCTTAAAAAAGCTATTACTCTACGTATTATGTGTTCATCATCTGTTTATATTTTTGGTAATGTGAAACGGATGTTTTTGATTTGGAAATATTTTTTTAATTGGTGTCTATTGTTATTGTATTTTTGGCAAACTGTTAAGATATGGTTTATGGAATTAATGGTATTGCATTGGGGGCACTGTGTGAGGAAGTTCCTTCAATATAGGGTGTGAGGTGGTTAGCCTGTTGCGTTCAGCCTGAGGCGGGCCAAGACCACCTCCTCTCTTCTTATTTTTCTATGGGCTGTGTCCCATGTTGCTATTGTGTGTTTTAGTTTGTTGTGTAATTGCAGGTCGGTCCACTCACTTTGCCACAGGAGATGGATTTTTGCTTTTATAAGAGACACAGAACACCTGAGATCTGTACGGACTATGCTAAGGTCCAGATCGTCAGTTGACCCGGCTAGTCGGTCAGCCTGTTCATTGCCATGGATACCAGAGTGGCCTGGCACCCATATCAGCTTGATTGATTTGTTGGCACTATGTAGCTTACGAATGATATTACCCAGCAGTTCATTTTGAGTGGTTTCTAAGGATTTAATGGCTTTAAGTGAACTTAAGGAGTCAGAAAAAATGACTATTCTATCGTGGGTCGTCGATAGTGCAAAATCAATAGCTTTATCAATTGCAAAAAGTTCGGCAATAAAGATCGATGTATGATTCGGCAGTCTGAATCTCAACTCACATTCATTCGACCATACACCTGCACCCACTACTTGCTCGGTCTTGGAGCCGTCAGTATATATATAAAAAAAAGGTAGATGTTTAATAAGGATCTCTCTGAACCTCTGGCGTACCTCCACCTCCGGCGCCATGGCCTTGGTTGATGGAAGCCAAGCTTCCATGATGGAAAAATTGGGTGTTTCCCATGGCGCTATATTTGTGTGAACCAGGGTATCGATGGTAGAGAGATCTATACCGACTTTAAGGATGAGGTCGTGGAGTCTTGTAGTAAAGGGCCTAATGGCTCCATTACTGTTGGGGTGGCTTGGGTCTCGAGCCACCTTCGCGGCATAGGTCAGCGCCAGCTGACCTATGAAAGAATACGGAGAAAATCCGATAACAAACCGTTATAGTAAAAACTGTGCATATCGGATATTAACACATATAATTAAAATTAGTGTGGCATGGCGACTTCAGCTGGAGATGACATCATCCTACGAGTCGGGACGTACGCAGCCGTACACTACATATATAATATATATATATTATATATATATATATATAT
>NW_020869924.1:17658-30158 GCF_003789085.1 Penaeus vannamei | reverse complement strand
TAAATAAATAAATAAAATAAGAAAATAAAAAAACGAAGAGGAAATGGAAAAAAAAATATATAATAAAAAATAGGTTGAGAAGAGAAAATACGAGAGAAATATACAAAAACAAAACAGAAGTTAAATATCTAAAAGAAAGCAAAATACAATAAAAAATAATAATAATAAAAAAGGATAAATATAAGAATATGGAAACCAGAAAGACATGAAAAAGAAAGAATATTCAGAGAATGACGAGAGAAAAAGAAGAGAAAACGATCAGCTTTTGGTCACGCAATACTTCTACAAATAAAATAAATAAATAAATAAATAAATAAACAAAGAAAAAAACTTATCAAAAACAAAATACGAACCAAAAAATGTGAACAAACATTCCCATGATACACGTACAAACATACAAATTCAACCAACATACGAAAACATAATGCAAAGTAATAAATTGATAAATACGTAATATGGATGATCCACATGCATACTATATGTGCATAACAATGAAATTAATATTATCCTTTATTTTTTTTTACTAAACTTTATACTGCTACAATAAATAGCCTGGATGGACGTCTACCATTATAATGTTATAATTCTATGATATGTAAATTACTTTTCTTAGAGGTTTGTTAAGTGTATATGTACTTAGAATCGTGGGAATGTCTCCTTCACAGCTTCTTAAGATAAATTAATAAATGAATAAAAATCAAAAATAAAAAAATATGAAATAAAAAGGAAGATTCGCAAGATAAATTGATAATAAATAAGAATTAAAAATAAGTTATATATAAGATGAAAAGGAAGATTCGTAAGATAAATTGATAGATAAATAAGAATAAGAAATAAATGAAATAGATGATAAGGAAGATTCCTAAGATAAATTAATAAATAAGAAAAAGAAAATAGAGAAATATAAGAAAAAGGGAAGATTCCTAAGATAAATAATAAATAAATAAGAATTAGAAATATATGTAATATAAGATAAAAAGGAAGATACGTAAGATGAATTAATAATAAATAAGAATTAGAAATAAATGAAGTATAAGATAAAAAGGAAGATTCGTAAGATAAATTGATAAATAAATAAGAATTAGAAATAAATAAAATATGAGGTAAATGGGAAGATTCCTAAGATAAGATAATAAATAAGAATAAGAAAATAAATGAAATATAAGATAAATCAATAAATTAGAATAAGAAAATAAATGAAATATAGATAGATTAATAAAATAAGACTAAGAAAATAAATGAAATATAAGATAAAAGGGAAGATTCCTAAGATAAATCAAATAAATAAGAATAAGAAAATAAATGAAAGACAAGATAAATGGGAAAATATCCATTGAAGAGGTTGCAAATTCTGTGTGTTTGTTTCTTTTGTTTCTTATAACTACGTCCGTTTTGGTTTCACTCGTACGACTCGAGGCACCAGTTTCATTATTAAGACTTACCGGATTTCGAATTCTGAATAAACTTTTTTATTCGTTATATTCGTTATCGGAAGTTCAAGACTTAGTGAGTTTCGAATTTTGAACAATATTTTTTATTCGTTATATCTTATTCGTTATCGGAACTTCGTAGATTTCAAATGTCATTTTTTTAATTATTCATTAAAGTTTGGCGGATTTCAAAATCTTAGCAGGGATTTTTTTTTCAATAATCAAAATTTCGCGGATTTGAAGTTCTGTACACGCTTTTTTTATTTATTATTAGAACAAATTTTTTTTTTTATTACTACAATTTCGCTAATTTCATTTTACAAACAAACCTCTTTTATGTCCGTATTCCACTTATTCTACATCGAACTCTGAAACACGATACAAAAAAGAAAAAAAATGTGCTAAAATGACTGACAAAAATGTACTCAAGCAAGGAAAAAGAGTACATGGCTAAGCTTAAACCGAACGTGTACCACCACAGACTAGTACGGGTGTACCCCAGGACGACACAAAAAGGATGTACAATACAGAAACGAAGAATGTACTACCAGTGAATGTAAACGTACATTGTAGATCAAAGCTGGAGTGTACAGCAGGCGAGGAAGTAAAGGTGACGAATGTACAATAATCATTCTACACCGAACTTTCCAAAACGAAGGAAATGCACAACCACTGAATGAAAAGCGGGTACATTACAGATCACCTGGGAGCACATGTTGTACACATGGAAACAGGTAGTTGTAGACCGAACGACAAAAACTGACATACAATACAGCCATTCTACACGACCTTTCCAAAAAACGAAGGAATGTACAACCACCTAATAAAAACGAGTACACCTACAGATCACCTGGAGCACATAACAGCAGCGGCGAGGAGTACAGGTGCACCCAGCCCCCCCCCCCCAAAAAAAAAAAAAACTAATGTACAATAGATCCTTTTACACCGAAAACAGAAAAAATGCGCACAACCATGAATGAAAACGAAGTACACTACAGATCACCTGAGCACACAGACCCGAGGTCCCAGGAGAAGCAGCGACGTACCCAACACACCAAGTGAGTCGAGCACGTAAAACCGCCCGTATTGTCTGGGCAACTTTAAGCTCTAGTTTTCCGATATTCGAGTTTTATGCCGCAAAAAAAAAAATTCGCAGTTCATGTTTCGCGACGATGAGGGTACACAAGTAGATAAATATGACGTTTAAATTGTGAGTGTGTTGTTGTTTTTTTCTGGAAATGATCAGTACAAGACAGAGTTGTTTTTTTTCCTGAAATAACTAGTACAAGACAGTGTTGTTGTTGTTTTTCGTGAAATAACTAGTACAAGACAGTTTTTTTTTCCGGAAATAACCAGTACAAGAAAAGTTTTTTTCCTGAAATTACCAGTACAAGGACGAAGTTGTTGAGGAAATAACCCAAGAGTTTTTTCCTGAAATAACCAGCACAAACCAGTGTTGTTTTTACATAAGTACAATAGTTTTTTCCTTGAATTGTTTTTTTTCCTGAAATAACCAGCACAAGACAGTGTTGTTTTCCGGAACAACTAGTACAATACACTGTTGTAGTTTTTCCTGAAATAACCAGTACAATACAGTGTTATTTTTTCCTGAAATAACCAGCACAAGGCAGTGTTGTTTTTCCGGAAACAACTAGTACAATACACTGTTGTAGTTTTTCCTGAAATAACCAGTACAATACAGTGTTATTTTCCTGAAATAACCAGCACAAGCAGTGTTGTTTTGCCGGAAACAACTAGTACAATACACTGTTGTTGTTTTTTCCTGAAAATAACCAGTACAATACAATGTTGTTTTTTCCTGATATAACCAGCAAAAGACTGTGTTGTTTTTTCCGGAAATAACAAGACAGTAGTTTTTCGAAGTCAAATGAAAAAAATGACAAGTTTCGTTGTTTGTAAAGTCACCAGCACTTCGCAAATAGATTCTTGTTCACAGCTAGTTTATAAGATATTTTTTTAGACTACTTATACCTTACACCTTAAGATATCTCAATCCTCGACAAGAAACTAAGACCTAAAGAAAGTACTAAAACCTTTTTGTGGTTCTGTCTAACACAGATATATATAAAAACAGACCTAACACCCAGACACATTTCTAAAGACCCATACTTGGTGCTAAGTCCCAGAGACGGACCTAACACCCAGACACATTTCCAAGACCCTACCACAGTACTAAGACACAGGCACGGCACTAAGACTTATTCACGGTTCTAAGACCCTAAGACCCAGACACACTACTAAGGCTTATACACAGTACTAAGACCAACCCACACTTCTAAGACCTAAGACCAACCCATGGTAGTAAGACCTAAAATTACCCACGCTCCTAAGACCTACAGCTACCTACCCAACCCTAAAACTAACCCTACTAAGACTACCCACGGACCCTAGACCTAGCCACGGGACCAGACCAACCCACGCTTCTAAGAGCTACCCGCGCTACTAAGACCTACCCACGCTCCTAAGACCTACCCACGGACCCTAAGACCTACCCACGGACCCTAAGACCTACAACGGACCTAAGACCTACCCACGCTCCTAACACCTACCCACCCTACTAAGCCATAAGACCAACCCACGCTACCAAGACCCAGAGACAGTACAGAACCCCCCCCCCCCCCCACCCCTAGGCTACGAAGACCTCCCCAACCCTTCACCGAAGACCTGAACCAATACCTCTATACCTCCGCGCGCTCCCACAGGACCCGAAGGTGAATAGCATCTGCCGGTGCTGTTGATAAAGACCAGAATGCCTTGATCAATACGGAGAACTGACACGTAAAGAATGGGAGATCAATATTTTCGCCTGGCACGGGACGCTGCGAGGAGCTCCAAGGGGGTATAGGATGCCCGCGAATGACAGTGGGTGTGTTTTGTTTGTCTTGTTTTTAAGGAGGGGAGGGGGTATGTTAGATGGGTATAGGTACTAGTAGGTTTGAGTTGTTTGTTTTAAGGGGGTGGATGTTAGATGGTATAGATATCAGTAGGGGTGATTTTTTTCGTTTTTTTAAGGGGGGAGGATGTTAAATGGGTATAGGATACCAATAGGGTTGATTTTTTTCAAGGGGGAGGGGATGTTAGATGGTATAGGATACCAGTAGGAGTGAGTTTTTTTTTTTTTTTCTTTTTTTTTTTTCTTTTTTTCTTTAGGGGGAGGGTATGTTAGCTGGGTCTAGGATACCAAAGAGAAGGAGTCTTTTCCGTTTTTTTAAGGGGGAGGGGGTATGTTAGCTGGGTCTAGGATACCAATAGAAGGAGTCTTTTCCGTTTATTTAAGGGAGAGGGGTATGATTAGGCTGGGTCTAGGATACCAGTAGGTTGAGGTATTTTTATAGGGGTAGGGTATGTTCGATGGGTACAGAATACCCACAAATACCAGCATGATGAGTTTATTTTTAAGGGGGGAGGGTATGTTAGATAGTTATAGCGTAATTCAAGGGTATAGGATACATTCCAATACCAGAAAGGGTTATTTTCTTTCTTTTCTTCTTCTCTTTCTTCTTCTTTCTTCTTCTTCTTCTCTTCTTCTTCTTTTCTTCGATTCTTGTTATCATCTCTTGCTTCACTTCATCTTCTTCATTCGTCTTTCGTCTACTTTTCTTCTTCTCTTCTCTATCGTTGTTTGCGTATTCTTCTGTGCGTATCTTCTTTCTTCTTATCTTTTGGATAGAATGCGGGGGAGAGTATGATAGATGTGAGAGCAATAAGAAGAAAAGAATTAAAGGAAAAGATGGAAGATTAAAAAAAGACGGCTGATGGCAGCTGAGATAAGAGGAGGATAAGATGAGAGAGTCTGTAGAAAGGAACAGGAGAGTAAAAAGGAAGAGGAAGATTAATAAGAGATGGGAGAGAATAGAAAGAAGAGGAGTGATTGAAAGAGGAGAAAGAATGAAGAACAAAATGGGGCTGAACGAAAGATCAGGTATGCGTGGACAGAAGAAAAAAATTACGAAGAAGAACAAAAATGAATTGAACGAAAAGAAGAAGGACAAGAGCAAAAGAAAATACTTGAACAATAAAAAAGAAAATACTTGAGAACGAAATAGAAGAAGAAAGAGGAAACAAAGAAGAATAAAGTTGACAAAAAGAAAGAAACCGTGTGGTGACACGAAGATTAAAAAATAGTGAACCGAAAGAAGATAAAAAAAGAAGAAAATAATACGGAAGAAGGTGGAGAAAATACAAAGAGCAGAGAGAGGAGAGCATGGACTGAAGAGAATGTGCGATTTAAAAAAAAAGAGAAAAAGAAGAGACGTAGAGAAGAAAGTGTGCAAAGAAAAGGTGATATAGACAGAGAAAATAAACAAAAAGAGAAATGAGGAAAAAGGTGAGAGGGAGTGTACCAAAGGAGAAGGAGGAATAAGAGAGGAAGTCTAGAGTATAAAAGAGAAAATAATAATAATCTAAGAAGAAAAAGCCCGATTAATATAAAAAAACACGAGCAGATGGAAGAGAAACGTGTATAAAGGAAAGTATAAAAGGGAAGAGCAAAGATACAAAAAGAGAATAGATTAGGAAAATAATGTGGAATAATTCTAAAGCAAATATGAGGTATAAGAGGGAGAGGGAAGAAAAGAGTGAAGGGGTTAGAGAGAAGAGAAATAGGGAATTAAATAGAGGTAAACATATAAAGGTGAGTGCAAGAAAAAAACACTGATAGAAGAGCTTACGATGGGAGAATGGCTAGATTTGGAGTGTGGAGCGAGGAAAAAAAAGAAAAAAAATATTGATAGAAAGAGTGAGCCATAAAGAGAAATGATTTGAGAATGAGGAAGGTGTACTGAGAAAAATGTTTGGTAGTTTCCTTTTAGTGTGGACTGAGGAGAAGAAGGAGGAGAGAGAGAGGGAGACGTCAAAGAGAGAGAAGAGAAGATAAAAGAAAGACGAAGAGAATAAGAAGAGAGAGAGAGTGAGAGAAATGAAAGAGACAAAGATCGAGCGAGGTGAAGAGAAAGTAGTGGCGGGGGGGAGAAAAAGTATAAGAGACGAGAAGAGTATGCCGTGAGTGAGGAATTGTGAAAGAGATCGAAGAATAAGACTTTTAATAAGATGCCTTTATCCTACTAATAGAAAGCGACGAGAGAGGAAAGGAAAGGAGCAATGAGAGGAGAGACCCAGCACATATAAGAAATCTGCAACATATTTTATAGAGTCTATATATTAAGGTACATTAATGACCTGGAGAAGTGAAAATAGCTACCGGAGAGTGTTTGTTAACTACAATCGCGTATAAGTTACTCGTTGCGTAAGGCTAAGTGAGACAACTTTGCTTTTTCTTGAATCCTCATATGGGGCGTAACAGTTTTCATATCATCTCTTAGTCATCATACTACCTATCTGGTCATACTCCACCGTACATTTCGAATAAAGTGAATCTCGCCGACAGCTATACAATATTTACAAAAGAATTATGAATAAATTCAGAACAAGAGGAAATGAAGACGTGACAGAAAGAAACAAAATATTGAAAATAAACTGATGAAATAAATCCCACATAACAAAATTGTAACTAATTATATAAAAATACTCCACTAATTTATCATGGTGGACAAAAGGAAAGAGATCACAATAGTAAAATATCAACAATGCAATAACATCGACGAATAACACACATCATGAAAAAAACCATCAATGAAATAACAATGAAAGAATAACATCATGAAAACCATAGAAAACCCACATACAATATTCCTATATTCTATTGCATCTTCTATACAAAACAAAGAATATTACTCACATTCTTCCTTTTCTTCTCTTTCCTTTCATACCCATATCTCCCATCATCCTACATGCTTCTCCTTTGCTCACTTATCTATTTCACTACACATTCCTGCCCGTGACCGATGATAAATATAACATCTTAAACCCAGCCCGTCGATATGTGATACCACAACAAATGGAGAATAATAACACTCTCATGTTACTGATCTACGAAAAAGGATTTTTCAAAAGTTACTTATAACGCGATGTTATACATACACTCCACGTGTTCAAAAAGTCGGTATCAAGAAATGAACTGAGTGCCGAGCAAAGAGGAATACATAGCGTTAAAGTATTTTCCCAAGAAGAGTCAGACGTCACGATTGTCTCAGCTCATGCGCTCGTCTGAGCTTAGGACTTCTTTCGCAGCTAATCTATTCTTGGCTTAAGGAACACAGGTATCAATCAGGGACCCAACCTTCTCGTGATTAAGCCAAAGAATATTGTTAAGATTCGAGCCAAGGCTTCAGGTATGGGTCAAAGCTCATTATATTTGGCAGTGGTCGAGGGCTGTCAGGGGCTGAATGGTTGTAAAAAATGGAAAATAAATTAGGGTAAAGAGTAAATTGATATAGAGAGTGAGATAGGAAGTTGGAACTACAAATATAGAAATGAGTGTTATAGCGATAAAGGGAGAGATGGGATAACGAATATCTAATAGATAAATAAATAGAAAACGTGGGTGAAGTGGTGAAGTGAGGATAGATAAAAAATAGATAAGAAAGAAAAATAATAGAGAAGGAAACAGAGAAGACGTAGAAGATGTTGTGAACGAATTGAGACATGAATTAGAATGAGGATAAAGAAAAAGATTGTTATGGGATAGAGAGTGAAAAAACTGTGGGTGCGTGGTGTGGATGGGAATGGAAATATGGGGGAGTGGGATGAAGTGTTGTATTTCGCTGTTTAATCTCTAAGTGTGAAGTATGTGTTTAGGTTGGTGAAAGATGTTTGAATAAAATAACTTGTTTGTTTATGGGCGGAGTGTGTGATGTGCGTGTTGGGGGGGAGAGGAAGGGGGAGAATGGAGGAGGGATGCGGGGGAAAGGGGAGGGGGGGGAGAGAAGAGGGGGTTGAGGGGGGCAGTGATAGGTGGATTGTGTGAATGGAGGGAGAGATAAGAGGAATGTGTGGTACTTGATGGAGGTAATATGGAGGAAAGGGATGGAGAATGGCGGGGAGAGGATTGTAGGTGATAGTTTGAGGATGGTGTGAGAAGAGAGTGAGGAGTGAGTAGTATTGATGGGGCGTGGGGAGGGGAAAGAGGAGGGAGATGAGCCTCCGAGGATATAGATTATGTGAGAGAGGAGGAGCATGATGGGCTCATGGAGAGAAAGATGGAGAGGAATGAAGAAACAGGAGAAAGATGACGTGCGAAAAGATGAGATGTGCAGTGAGCGTGATGTAGACAACACTGAGCAAACACTGTCGAAGAGTACTAGAACTAACAGCCAAACAAAGAAGTAAGAGGAAGGAAAGAAGAGAGGGGGGGGAGGGAGAGAGGGAGATGTGCCCGTGGTGATGCGAAGTATAATAGGATATATCCATGACATATAAACGTAACATGTACATAGCCATATATATGCCCATGAGTTCACAAAGTAACCTTGGAACGATGGACGAAGAGAGAGAGAATAGCACTAGACCGAAATGATAGAAACAAAGAAGAATGAGAAGTGAAGAAGAGGTATTCGCGCAAAAAACGAGAGAGAGAGAGGAGAGAAATCGAAAGAGGAGAGACAGAAGAGCGAGATAAGAAAGGAAGATAAAATGTTCCTACTCGCGGAAATAAAACAAACGCGAGTGAAAAATGATCTGATTGGGAATTCATTAAGACTTCTAATTAAGGGAGAGACGTGCAAAATAAAAGGAGATATATTGAGACGAAGAGAGAGAGAAAAGAGTGCAGAAGAAAAAAAGTAGCATAGAGAACCCAAAAGTCTCTAATCTAAGAATATCACGTATCACTCCCATTTGTGGAAGAGAAATATGACCTCTAGCGATAAAAAAACATTGGATAATATTAGAAAAATGGATACGATGAAACTTATCTAAGAAAGCAAACTAGACCAAATATATCTAGACAAAACAACGTTTGACCCTTAGAAATAGTGACATGGTATGAGGCGACAGCGATAGCTGATGCGAGCGCAACGCCATGCAAGCGACCCGCCCATGGACTCACACCCAATGGAATACATAGAGCCAGCAGGGCGGAAGAGACAAAGATGAAGAACTTTAAAAAGAGAAATATCTATAAAGTGTTCATCATGAGGCTGAAAAGAAGTTAAAAAAAAATAATGACGCCTATTAGGCTCACGTTATTATCTCCCTGTCCGAGTACATAAATGAACACTTGTGTGTATCGCATCCTAGGCGTAAGGCTCGTTTCTGTGCCGATGCATGCCTGATGGGGTTAGGATCCCTTGGCCGCTCATTGTTTCGCTGATATAACTGCTTGGGTATTTCAAACCTTTTCATGTGTACTTTTTCTTGCATAGATTATTTTTCTTTTTATTCTTGCTGTGGATGCATCTTCTTTCCACAGGTCGGATAAAACGACTCCGCGAGAGGATTAACGTATATACTAATTCCACTATTTACTCATTTCTTGCTCAGGCTATTAACTTTTCATTATATGTCTTGTTGGAACTCTGTTGTTCTGCAAAAAAAAAGATTGGTCATGCAATATATTTCATGGCAATATATGTCACTGCATTACCGGATTCAACCCATTAACCAAACCATGTTTTATTTTTTTTTCCACCAATAAAATTTTATTGAATTTATAGCGGGGTTTATAAATTTGCTTTGGAAGCTTGCGATTTTTTCTTTTTTATCTTTTTCTTTTTTTTTTTTTTCTTTTCTTTCTTTTGAAGTGACCCCGTTTGGTGACCCCGGACGATATGAACAAGAGAGGACGAGAGTAGAGAAGTATGAGAGTAGCGCAAGAAGACGAAGAATTGATAGTAGAAGATAAAATGCGGGGATTTTTATCTATGTTTGATCTTTGTAAGTGTGATGTATTGATGAGAGACGAGAGAGAGAGAGAGAGAGAGAATGAGTCAATGAGAGACAGAGAGTAGGAGACAGGAGAGAGACAAAGAGTGGAGAACGAGTGGGAGAAGAGAACCAGGAAAGAGAGAAAGACAGAGAAAGAGAGACAAACAGACAGACAGAATCCCTGTTGCACAGAGCTTAAAAGAGAGCACTGAAGGAACACGAAAAACTATATTCGTAAGTGGTCTTTAATTCAAGAAACCGAGAAGCATTCCTCATTGCCTATCATATAAAACTTCATATTCTATTATCTCATAGTATTATGCGAGTTCATAGAACAATGTTATATTATGTTTATGAATGAACGTACTCTAGATTCTCTCCCACCACCAAATTCCTACACAGTATGTCAATCAAAAAAGAAGAAAAAAAAAGAATACCTCACACCCAAAAAATAATACAGTCCACATCACTCTCTCTCTCTCTCTCTCCTCTCTCCTCTCACTACTCGCGCTACCACAGCACAACTCCACACACATTACACATACAACACACATACACACTCCTCGTCTACATCCAATCCAATCCTCTCACCCTCGTCTCTCTTACTCAACCATCTCTCTCTCACACCCTCCACCACATCCGTCTCTCTCTTACGTTCCTTCTCCTTTCTTTCTCATCCTTCACCGTCCTCATCCTCCGCTCCGAGCTCGCCTCCTTCTTACGCGCATCTATTCACTCTACCATCCTATCCACCCTATCCCTCCCATCACCTATAACAACTCACAAACCATCTCATCATCTCCTCTATCATCCACTTTTATCACACCTCACACCACATCCACACACACTAAGATACACAACTACACTAACTCAGTATCACACACACACACACACACACACATCATCAAACACACTATTATTATTCTTCCGAGGACCGTAGCCGATAAGTACCCTACCGTGAATCCTAAAACTACGGTAGCTGATACATGGTTTGTGTGCACAGCGTGGAGGGCCAGCGCCACACCAAACCTAAACCCTCTGTGGTATTTCATTTTCCCCCTCTCGCTCACCTCTACTCACCTCTTCGCTATACCTGTGCGAACAAAGGCCCAACTGACCCGGGGGAGATTAGGGTACAGTATAGGGAGTTATAGAAGATGGGGGTATATAGTGAGAGCGGAAGAGGGGTGTATAGGGAAAGGGTAAGGAAGTGAGGGGTAGTAATTAGTATTTGGTAGAAGGATGAGGAATATGATGTACTTTATATGGTAAGGGTAGATGAACGCACCGAGAGAAGCTCGCAGTACACAGACACGAACGCACACGCGAGGATGGTGAGAAGAGATATAGTGTGTAAAGATAGTAAGATAACACACACTCACGCACCACACACACAACGCACACGCGACCAACCAAAACACCACACAAGGATAAAGACGGAAGCACAGCACGAACCACGAGCACACACAGCAGACACGAACAACATATGACACGAGCAGCAGAGCGAACGAGACACACAGCGACAGCAGCGAGCACACACGCACACGAACGAAGAGAGAGAGAAAGAGGAGAGAAGAGAGAAGGATATTAATGAGAGGAGATATTAGAGATAACGAGAGATATATAGTACGTATATATGATATTATGATGTAGATTATGGAGAGGAGATTGAAGAGAGAGAAAGTAAATCTTTAAGATGAAGTAGGTAGAGAGAGAAATGAGATAACGAGAGCAAATTAGCACTAAACATATACACAAACTGATATCATAGCAATAGATGCACATAGTATTAGATAGCAGATCTAATAACTTACACTATACTAGTACAATATTCAGCCCATTAACCAATAATTTCCTTCCTCCAATTATCTCACAATTATGCTAATTATACCAACACTAGGGTTAAACAATGTGACAGAATTAGATACTTGGTTGAACATACTATATTGCACGATTATCATTACAATAGTTTTCAATTTGGATATATGCAAATAACTTAATTATAATATACATACGTCTACGTTAATTAAGAGAAGTTGGGAAGTTCACTGTGTTGAGTTGTGATTTATGTGCGTGTGTGTATTATTGCATGTGTGTCTGTTGACCTGTGTGCGTTATTATTTAGTTAATGTTATTTAATTATACATAGTAAATGCCATGTCTGTGATCTACCTGAAGATAAATAAACATTATACACACCGCCAATATTCTAAACTTTCTCTTCATCTAATTTGCTACTTGATACACCAATCATATCATACCATCTTCGTTACTTTAAACTCTCGC
>NW_020869924.1:0-17582 GCF_003789085.1 Penaeus vannamei | reverse complement strand
GCGACACAATGGCCTCGGGGTCTTAGTCGAACCAACACAATCAATAAAAGATATGACTTATTGAAATCCAACATGACTCGACATCTCCGACTTTCTGCAACTGCAAAGACAATGCTCCTGCAATCACAGACCTTAAAGGGAAGTAAAAAACACGAAATATAAGCGTTGGCGAAGCATACCCCCAGAGACATCTTTTGGGGGAGAACCGTAGCACAAACCAGCAGAATATCAGCTGTTCAACCTGGTCGCGTAAGTTGTAAGTGAAGTAAAGGGAGGTAGAGGTAGTGGGAAGTGAAGTAAAGGGAGAGATAGAAGTAGTGGGAGGGAGGTAGAAGTAGTGGGAAGGAAGTAAAGGGAGGTAGAAGTAGTAGGAAGTAGTGGGAAATGAAGTAAAGGAGGTAGAGGTAGTGGGAAGGGAAGTAAAGGGAGGTAGAGGTAGTGGGAAGGGAAGTAAAGGGAGGTAGAAGTAGTGGGAAGGGAAGTAAAGGGAGGTAGAGGTAGTGCGAAGTGAAGCAAGGAGGTAGAAGTAGTGGAAGTGAAGTAAAGGGAGATAGAAGTAGTGGGAAGGGAAGTAAAGGGAGGTAGAAGTAGTGGGAAATGAAGTAAAGGGAGGTAGAGGTAGTGGGAAGTGAAGTAAAGGGAGTAGAAGTAGTGGGAATGAAGCAAAGGGAGATAGAAGTAGTGGCAAGGGGAAGCAAAGGGAGGTAGAGGTTAGTGGGAAGTGAAGTAAGGGAGGGTAGAAGTAGTGGGAAGGAAGTAAAGGGAGATTGAAGTAGTGGAAGGGAAGCAAAGGGAGGTAGAAGTAGTGGGAAGTGAAGTAGAGGGAGGTAGAGGTAGTGGGAAGGGAAGCAAAGGGAGGTAGAAGTGGTGGCAAGTGTAGTTTCAGTGTCTGTCGTGAGTCTAGAATGAGGGCGTCGATAATATTTTAAGGGAATTTGGGAGACTTCTTTGTAGACTCGTCATGTGATCTCGTCCTTCTGCCTATTGCTTTTCTATAGAAAGCGTAGGTCATACTTGAATGATGAAGAGAGGAAGAGGGAAGAGAATGAGTGAAGTATCCAAAATCTATTCTTTCACTTTCTCTCTATATATATATCTATCTGTCTGTCTATCTATCGATCGATCTATCTCTATTTCTCTCTCCCCTCCTTCCCCTCCATCTTCCCTCATTTTCTCTCTCCCTTACTCCCTCCTTTCTCCCTATTTCTCTCTCTTATTCCCTCACCCTCCTTCCCCTCTTACTATCTTACTGTCTCTACTCATCTTTTTCTCTTCTTCTTTTTCTCTCTTTTTCCCGTTTTATCTCTTTCACTCGCTCTCCTCTCCTTCCTCCCTCTCTCCTTCCCCCCCTTCCCCCCCTCTCTCTCTCTCTCTCTTCTCTCTCTTCTCTCTCTCTCTCTCTCTCTCTCTCTCTCTCCCTCTGTCTCTCTCCCTCCCTCCTCCCTCCTCCTCCCTCCTCCTCCTCCTCCCCTCCCTCCCTCTCTCTCTCTCTCTCTCCCACTCCGTCTCGAAGAACAGCTCGCGCCCCGACATGAGAAGCGCGTCACGGCAAAAAAGGTGAGCGTGCGGAGCCATTGAAATATTCAGAGTGACACGCTCTCTGGCTCTCTCCCTCGCTCGCCTCCGCTTGCAGATGGCGCGACGAAATCCACTCCTGTTTTCGAGATCAATGGCGAGAACGGCGAGGTCTTTTGGGGCTATTTTTGCAGGAGGAATAATGGCGAACGGGTCCTTATGGCTGTTTGGATGATGGCGGGTTAGAGATATCAAAAAAAGGCAATTAGTAAAAATGGGAATAAGTGCCTTTTTAGAGCTTTTTAGCGGAATTATCGTTAAAGTCCTCCTGTTGGAATGGCAATAACAATCGCAAAATTAGCAATTAGCGAGAATAAAGAAAATCATCAACGCCAAGTCAAAACAGCAAAGCTAAATAAACAAGGTGAAGGTCGTGCGTCAAGACAAGAGAGAAGAAATTAATTTGGAAGTATCCCATTATAAATAATAATACCTCAGGGGACCCCCGTGGAGTCCCCATAAGCGGCACCTCGCGCCCTAAATCATCATACATTGGGCATGAATAAGAAAAATCTCGTAAGTCAGTTACACAAGACCCTCCATCGCGCCCGTGACGTATTTTCCCAAACGCCAAAGATGGCGCGCGGGCGTCCGAAGCTGGCCAAGGTGGCTGTTTTCGTTCGATCTATAAGCACAAACACACACACACATATATATGTACACACACACACACAACACACACACATATATACATATATATATATAATATATATATATATATATATATATATATATATATATATATATATATATTATATATATGTATATGTGTGTGTGTGTGTGTGTGTGTGTGTGTGTGTGTGTGTGTGTGTGTGTGTGTGTGTGTATGTATAAATAGATATAGATATATGTACATACACACACACACACACACACACACACACACACACACACACACAACACACACACACACACACACACACACACACACACACAGCATATATATATATATATATATATATATATATATATATATATATATATATATATATTATATATATATATATATATAATATATATATATATATATATATATATATTATATATATTATATATATATATATATATATATATATATATATATATATATATATATATATATATTATATAATATATATATATATATATATATATATATATATATATATATATATATATATATATATATATTATATATATATATATATATATATATATATATATATATATATATATATATATATATTATATATATATATATATATATATATATATATATATATATATATATATATATATATATATATATATATATATTATATATATATATATATATATATATATTATATATATATATATATATATATATATATATATATATATATATATATATTACATATATATATATATATATATATATATATATATATATATATATATATATATATATTCATTTATTTATACACATCTATGTGTGTGTGTGTGTATGAGTGTGTACAGAGAAATATGAAAGAGAAAACGCACAAACAAAGCAGTAGCAGCAGACATAAGGCTCGCCCTCTCTTGCAAATCAAAGCAGCGGCGGCCATAGCATTAGCGGCCGAGCATAACGAACAGCGCCGTCGAATGAATAACTAAAGTCGACTCCCGCAGACGACAAACAAGAATGCGTCGGAGGAAAGACCCTTTTGGAAAATGCAATGGCGGGGATTTTTATTTATTTATTTATTTGCTGATTTATTTATTTATTATCTTTTTTTTTTTTGTGAAGGGAAGTGGTTGAGGATGAGAGAAGATGGATATTGGAGGGGGGGGGGGTGGAAGAAGGAGGAGAGGGGAAGAGAAGGGGAAGGTGAATGGATACTTGAAAACGGGAGGAAGGCCAAGAGGAAATGATAAAGCAAAGTAGGGAAGAACAACAACAAAAAGAAATCGAACGAATCAAACAATGGCGAAGACGACGAAAAAGGCGAAAATCAAACATAGGAAAAATCATGGCGAACGCGTAGCCAAAAATAAAACAAAATCGACAGAACCCCCCCCGACCACCAACCCCCCCCCCCGATCGACAAGCGCCCTCCATCGCGAAACAGACCGAAAGCGCGTGCATTGAGAGTGTCGGGCGGGCGGGCGGGCGGACGAGCAAGCGAGCGACCCCACAACCCGCGAACCGCCGCCGCCACCGCCACCCGCCGCCGCTACGCCATTACTCTGCGCGTTCGGGTCGTTTGACGGGCGATGACAGCGGTAATTTCGTAGCCGATTTGAAAGGATTCATGAGCTCGCGTATGCCAGGATTTATTCGTTCGTCCATGGAATCCTAATGGGGACATGAGCTTACTCCCGTACGCCAATGCCTATAAATGTGCGGACTGATGACTCTATATTGATTTCAAAAAAAGGAAAAAAAGGAGAAAAACAGTAAAAAAATGTCTGTATGTCAGATCAAGAGTTTTAAGGTCTTGTGGGACGGCAATGTTGGGAGGAAATATGTTTGGGGTTAAAGATATGCTGCCGAATGTGTAGCTTTATGTTTTTTTTTTTTTTTTTTTTTCGTAATATATTGGTCGTAATTTCCTTTCCGAAAAATCCTCTACCTTCGGCTTTTTTCCCCATCTTGTAAATATGATAAGAAAAAAAAGTTGTCCATTAATTTCCATTGGGGGAAAATATCTCTGCCTTCCGATTCCTTCCGTACCCCCCACCCCCCCTCTTCGCCTTACAACCTAACATCATTTAACATCCCCCCTCTACGTCTCTACCCTAACCCCCTCCCTCCAGAACCCTTCCACAAACCCTCCCCACCTCCCACCATAACACCCTACTCCCCTCTCTCCCAACCCCCTCCCATTAAACCCTTCCTCTCCCTTTCCTCCAACCCCCCCACTAAACCTTCCCTCCCCACCTCTACCCCCAACCCCCTCCCCATCTCTCCCTCCAACCCCGTCCCTCTCCCTTTCCTCCAACCCCTCCCCACGTCCCCACCAACCCCTCTCCCACCATAACCCCTCCTCTCCCTCTCCCCACACCCCCTCCCACTAAACCTCCCTCTCCCTTTCCTCCAACCCCCTCCTCACCTCCCACCACCCCCTCCACCTAACCACTCCCTCTTCCCTCTCTCCCTTCCTCCCCACTCTCCCCAACCCATCTCTCCCTCCAACCCCTCCCCACGTCCCACCAACCCCTCTCCCCCATAACCCCCTCCCAACCACACTCCCCCAACGCGTCCACCAAACGACGACAACCCGCCGTCTGCCAGCGGGGGCTCAGGTGCGTTGCAAATCATCGTCAGGAGATTAAATTACGAATTATTTCCTTCCGAGGGCGTTAGTTACGTGGCTGCAGGAGGAGGAGGAGGGGAAGAGGAGGGGGAGGAGGAGGGAGAAGGAGGAGAGGAGGGGGGGGGGAAGAGGAAGAAAAAGAAGAAGGAGGAGGAGGAAAAGGGAGAAATGCTAAAAATAGTAATAACGATGATAATGAGAAAGAAGAAAGAGGATAATGGAAATGATTACAGCAATACTAAGGCAGAGCAAAAAGGAGAAAGAGAAAGAGGACAAGCAAGAAGAAGAAAAAGAAAATAGGGAGATGCAGAATAAGAAGAAACAGAAGAAGAAGGATTAGGAAGAAGACCTAGAAGTAAGAAGAGGGGGAGGAAAGAAGAAGAAGAAAAAGTAAAAGAAGAAGAAGAAGGATTAGGAAGAAGACCTAGAAGTAAGAAGAGGGGGAGGAAAGAAGAAGAAGAAAAAGGTAAAAGAAAAAGAAGAAGGATTAGGAAGAAAGACCTACAAGTAAGAAGGGGGGGGAGGGGGGACGAGAGATAAGGGGGGGGGGAGAGGGGGCGAAATCACCGTGTCGGTTTTGCATAGGGCGCCGATTGTCCTTTGGGCGGCGTGCTCCATCATCCAGCGGGCACGACGACGTCCTGCTGGGAAGACATTCTGGCTCGGAGCTAATAAGTTACCCCCCATTAGCCCCCGCCGACCCACTCTCGGTTTCCTTGCGTGCCCTTCTCTTCGTCCTTGTTCTTGTTTGGTGTTCTATTTCTTATTCTCTCTTTCTGTCTTTTTATTTTATTTTTTTTCTTGTGTTCTTGTCTTCTTCTTAGAGGGTATTCTTGTTTCCTTGCTACCCTTCTATTCGTCCATGTTCTTGTTTTGTGTCCTCTTTCTATTCTTTTCCGTCTTTTCCTTGTTTCTCTTTCTTTGTCTTCCTCTCAACGACCTATTCTTGGTTTCCTTGCATACCCTTCTCCTCGTTTTTCCTCTGTCTTTCTGTCTTGCCTATTCTTCCCTTTTTGTCCTCCGTCTCATCTTTGTTCTTGTCTCGTGTCCTCTTTCGTATTTTGCTTTTCCCGTCTTTCCTTCTTCTCTCTCTTCTTCGTCTTCCTCTTAGCGACCTATTCTTAGCATACCTTCTCCTCGTCCTTGTTCTCGTCTCGTGTTCTATTTCTTATTCTGTCTTTTCCGTCTTACCTTTCTTCTCTTTTCTTCCTCCGTCTCATCTTTGTTCTCTTTTCGTAGCCTCTTTCTCAATCTGCTTTTCCGTCTTTTCCTTCTCTTTTTGTCCTCCATCTCGTTTTTGTTCTTGTCTCGTGTCCTCTTTCTTATTCTGCTTTTCCGTCTTATTCCTCTTTTCTCCCTTGTTTCCTCTCAGCGACCTACTCTTGGTTTCTTCACTTACCCTTCTTCTCATTCTTGTCCTCGTCTCATACCTCCTTTCTCAATCTGCCTTTCTGTCTTACATTTCTTCTCTCTTTGGACTTCTCTCATACCCTCTTTCTTGTCTTTCCTCCCATGCACTCTTTATTTTCTTTTCTTGTCATACTCCTTCTCTCCCTCCTCTCTCCATACCCTCCTTCTCCTCTCTTCTTTCTCTCTTTTCCTTCTCTCTTACTCCTCCTTTTCCCCCTCCTCCTCCTCTTTTCACTCTCCCCTCCTTTCTTTCCTCCCCTCCTCCTCCTTCCATCCCCTCCCTTCACCGCCCCTTCCCTCTTTTGCCCTCCTTTCTTTCCCCATCATTCGCACTTTTTCCTTCCCTATCGCATGCGGATGATTATGCAAATGACACTTCAATCAATGTGATCGAGAGCAAATTAACAAAATAAAAATACCTGCAAAAAGATGGACATAAATGGAAACCCTCGTCTCTTCGGCAGTCACAAGATGGTGGAACCCCTGTGTGGACATGCCTGGGACGTCCATTGCATTCGGAAGAAGAGGGAGGGAGGGAGAGGGAGAGAGGGAGGATGGAGGAGAGAGGGAGGGAGAGAGAGACGGAAGGGAGAGGAGGGAGGGAGGGAAGGAGGGAGAGATGGAGGGAGAGGGTGGGAGGGAGGGAGAGAGAGAGGGAAGGAGGGAGATGGAGGGAACTAGGGAGGGAGAGAGAGAGAGAGAGGGAGACAGAGGGAGGGAGGGAGGGAAGGAGGGAGAGGGAGGGAGAGGGAGGGAAGAGAAGGAGGAAGCGGAGAGAGGGGGGAGGAAGAGAGGGAGGGAAGGAGAGCGATGGGAGAGAGGGAGGTGGGAGAAAGAGAGAGGAGAGAGGGAGAAATAGAAAGAGAAAGAGTAAAAGAAAGAGCGAGAAATAGAGAGAGAGAGAGAGAGAGAGAGAGAGAGAGAGAGAGAGAGAGAGAGAGAGAGAGAGAGAGAGAGAGAGAGAGAGAGAGAAGAGAGAGAGAGAGAGAGAGAAGAGAGAAGAGAGAGAGAGAGAGAGAGAGAGAGAGAGAGAGAGAGAGAGAGAGAGAGAGAGAGAGAGAGAGAAGAGAGAGAGAGAGAGAGAGAGAGAGAGAGAGAGAGAGAGAGAGAGAGAGAGAGAGAGAGAGAGAAGAGAAAGAGAGAGAGAGAGAGAGAGAGAGAGAGAGAGAGAGAGAGAGAGAGAGAGAGAGAGAGAGAGAGAGAGAGAGAGAGAGAGAGAGAGAGAGAGAGAGAGAGAGAGAGAGAGAAGAGAGAGAGAGAGAGAGAGAAGAGAGAGAGAGAGAGAGGAAGGGTAGGACAATAAAAGAGACAGAGAGAGGGCAAAGAGGAGGAGGGAAAAGAGGAGGAGCTGGAGGAGGGGAGAAAAGGGGGGTAGTGTTGGGGGAAGCCAAAGGGGGCTGGTGGGAAGAGGAAAGGGAGCGAAGAGAGGGGAGAGGGGCGAGGGCAGAGGAGAGAGGAGAGAGAGGGGCGAGGAAGAGAGGAAGAGAGGAGAGGGGAAGAGGGGAGAGAGGAGAGGGGAGAGGGGAGGGAGAGGGGAGTTGGTGGCGCAGCTTCGACACGAGGGTGGGACTTAGACAAGTTATGGCCGCGGGCGAAAGATCTATAGCGTTGAATAGATTGGGAAATGTCGATTCAATGCGACTGTGGAGGTTCTGGTTATGATATATTTGCGCGTGTGACCTTCCTCTTGCGCGCGATCATATGAGAAAGAGAGAAAAGGAAGAAGGAATAATAAGAAATATAAATCAGGAGACAACGATAGCAGCCATTTTGATGAGACGAATCAATTAAAGGTTTAGAAGCTCCACGATTTGTGAAAATGTTAATTTGTTTTAATTTACATTACGCTTCGGCAAGTGTCATTCACCCGCAGTGTTGCCGTCCAGTGGGTTAAATTATTGGAATGTACCCGCACAATGCTTGGTCCCGAACGCGTGTTCCAGAAGGGTCATTCGGGCTTGCTTCGGCACGGGACTTTCAACCTAAACGCCTCCCTTGAATGGAAATAAAATATGCACTTGTGCTCTTTTCAAGCGTCCGTCAGCCATTTAAATAGATAGATAAAGCTGCAAGGAAGCATTCAACAAAATTTGACACGTCCCTTGCGACAGTAAATTCACCCTCGAAAGGGAATTCATTCTCGGGCGACGTAATCGAAATTTAAAAGCCAAATTAGAAAAAAAAAAATACGAAAAGAAAAAAAATATATCAATAATATATTAGTTTATTCAACTTGTTACGTTACGTCACGCTAGCCTTACGAACGATTCGGTAACACACACTAAGATATTGTGACACTATTTTCGTTGCACAATACCCGTCCTTAAAATGACTTAGAGGTTGCTGTTGCACTGTACTTCTTTGGCACCGCGTTCAACCTCAACCGTCTTTGTGTGATCAGCTGATAAGGAAAATGGCGATGGATAATGTGGATAAATGAGAAAAAGAATGATGGTAAATGGAAAAAAAAAGAAAAAGAAAAGAAAAAAAGATGAAGAAGAAAAAGATTTCTGGTGCTGAAGATCGTAATATTTCTAATAAGAATATGAATTATAACAATGAAGGTGATTGTGATGATAGTGTTATGGTGGAATATTAATGAAAAACAATGACGATTGATGATGATGATGGTATGATGACAATAATGACATAATATGATGATTTCATGAAAATTATACTGATCATAATGGCGATGGTACAGATCATGATTCTGAAGAACATGAAAATATGCAATAATATACAAAAAGCAAAGAGCATTTGCAAGGTCCAGTATTAATATATATATAATAATGAAGCCATAAAAATAACCTAAACACCAAAGAATCCAGTCCACAAGATTGCAATATGTCGGATGACTGTTATATGATGTTTCAAATTACCTTAAAAGTTATCGAACATAAACAAGAGACGAAGAGAGAGAAAGGGGGGGAGGAGAGGAGAGGGTGAGGGTAAGGGTAAGGGTAAGGGTAAGAGAGAGAGAGAGAGAGAGAGAGAGAGAGAGAGAACCAGAGAAAGAAAGAGAAAAAGATGGAATGAGTAAGAGAGAGAAAGAGAGAGAGAGAGAGAGAGCGCGAAAGCGGGGAGAGTGAATAAGAGAGAGAGAGAGAGAGAGAAAGAGTGAGAGAGAATGAGTGAATAAAAGAGAGAGAGAGTGAGAGAAGAGAGAGGGAAAGAGGGAGACAGACAGGCATACAGAGAGAAAGAGAAAGTAAGACACAGAGTATGACAGAGATAGAAACAAAGATACAAGGTCAAAGATAAGAATAGAGAGAAACAACGAAAGAAAGAAAAAGACACAAAGAGGAGAAAGAGAGAATTAAAAAAAAAAAAAAAAGGAAAGTAGTCTTACACATTACCGAAAAAGCTTTTCCAATATATATATATTTTTTCTCTCTCTCTTTCTCTCTTTTATTCATGTTTTAAAACTTAATATCCACCCATAATATCATAAAATGTCCATGCATATTCCCAATGCAGAACATAATTCACAATTATTACAAAAATGTTTCGTCGAATTCTATGCGATCTCATAAAGCATTATCATACATTTGGTGTCTATACGAAAAAAAAAAGAAAATTCAAAAGAGAAGTAAGTAAAAATAATGTAGAATAAAACAGGAAAACGGTAGATGGCGAAGAAGAAAGAAGGAGAAAAATGATGAAAGAAAATACAATGAAGAACAGAGAGACATATAGAAAGATGACAATGAAGAAAAGTAGTAATAATATTGATGATGAGGATGAGAATGATGATGATAATGATAATAATAGTAGTAGTAGGAATGATAATAAAAGGAATATTAATGATATAGTAATAATAATAATAATAATAATGATAATAATTTATTATCATTATTATCATTATTATTTATTATTATAAAAGCAATAACACCTATAAAAAATAATAATGAAATAATAATATCAATAGCAATAATAATAACAGTGATCATTATGATGATAATCACCATTACTATTCGTAAATATCATTATCATAAATTTATTATCAATACCATTATTATAAAAGATATTACAAAAAGGATGATGAGGATGATAATGACAATAATAATAACAATAATGATAATAAAAACAACAATGAAAAAGATAATAATTACAAGAAGGAGATGAAGAAGAAATAGAAGTAGTGATAAGAAGAAAACGAAGACACAATTTGACTCTGGTTTTGCATTTCTTTTCCTCATAATTCCGATATTCCAGACTGGGCGTCTTGGCTCCGACTTCGACGGTTATGTCCAAAGAGCACGTGTTGTTATCAAGGTTATTAATGTTAACGATATAACAGATAATGATAGTTGATAAGCTAATGGCAATGTTGTGTTTTTCTTTTTTTTCTCTTTCTTTTTTCTTTTTTTTCTTGTTTTCGTGTTTGTCCTTCGAGTAAGTCTGTGAATTATTTCGTTTATTTAGATTATCTGTTTTGTTGTGATTATTTCTCGTATTGTGTGTGTTTTATTGTTCTTTGTTTGATTATTGATTTACATCATCTCCATCGCTGTATCTTTTATTGATTATTATTGAAGAGCATTGTCGTTAGTACTTTCAATCTAATGCCATAAATGTATTAGATAATAACTGTTCAACTACTAATGTCATTCTTATCTACAAATCTATCGATAGCTATGTTACTAGTGATATCATTGCACTCATCCTTATTAATCCGATATCCATTCCCGATTAAGTGCTGTCTAAGATATTATAACACTGTTCTTGTCATCACAACTCGTAGTATCGGTCACATCAATATATCTCCTTTTATACTGTTCCATTCTCGTTATCACTGGTATAATAGTTGTCTAGTGTATGCATTATTATTACTGTACTTCTGTCATAAGATTTTTTTTCTCTCTCTCTCTTTTCTTTTTTAGGTACTGGAAGCGCTTTCTAATGAGGTTGCAAAATATGCTAAAAATTAACAAACAAATCTAATTCTCATTTCGTAATCAATTTTTTTTTTTATCACACACAAAGCCACCCCCCAAAAAAAAAAAAAAAAAAGAACTACATTAAAATGGTATAGCACTAATACCCTCTTGCCTGTGTTCGCCGAGACCAAGCGAGCGAAATCGCAATCTCGCCAACGCTACGGAACAACTTGTGGTAACGACAAAGTTAACGAAAGACGAAGCTTATCTGGACCTTCCCTCGGGTGACCATATCTCTCGTGGCGGCGGCCTGTTTGTAAGCTGCTCGGCCATATCTAATCCAATCCAACCCAGCCACTTGTAAGAGCCAGACGCCCCGTGCCGCCAGACGGGTTCTCGACGAAGGGAAGCTCCGGCTCTTGGCAGCGGGAGCGAGGGGCCGGGACGTGGCGGGGCGGTCGTCGGCTTCGATTACGGTAGAAAGCTCTGGTTCTGAGCAAGAGGATGTGTGCGCATATTGCCGTAGGGAGGAGGCGAGACGCATTTGTAGGCGGAAACTCGAGTTTCGGATGACCCGCACGAGGAGAGGAAGGGAGCAGGATAATGGATATACAAGAGAGCGGTATATGTTTAAGGGCAGAGAGAGAAGGACGGAGCCGAGGGGAAAGAGAGCGAAGGGTATATGGGAGATATGGCGGATTGGGCGCTAGAAAGGAGGAGTGACCACACTTTTGGAGGAAGGCGTATGAAGAGGGAGGTCGGAGAGGGCGTATGAGGAGGGACAGCTGACCTGGGTGTGAGGACGCGGTCAGAGGCGCTGATGTAGATGGCAGCCTGACCCCCTTCTACTCCCTTATCGCCCTAGGATTCAATCATTTAGTGAGTCATCGATAGGTACGTTTTGCGCATTTTATGATCAACATTCACTTCAAGAGTTTTAAAAGAGTGTGGAGAGAGTAAAGGAGCACAGCTCCTGCACTTTCTGGAGAGACCAAAATAAAATGACATGTAATATGTAAAGGGAAGACCTTAGGAAGACAACTCAGGAAGGTCTCTGGCGACGGCCTGTCACCCTTCAAATCGCCTTCGACAACAGTGGAAAAAACTCAGGAAAATCGGGCAAAAATAAAAAATGCGCGGGCGCAAGCAGGGTTTGCCCAATAGCGAAAGTATAGTGTGGATACGCTAATACTATTGGTAACAAGGGCAATGGGGCAGAACGAAAAAAGGAGTAAAAGCGCTTCGCGTGTGCTCTCGAGCAGCTCCTTAAAAACAGTGTGCGTCAAGTGGTCTCCTACGGTGCGCTCTCTCTCCGCCCATTTTTTCCGGTTTTACTCGGGATGTTTTGGAGAGTGGAAGAGGGGTCTGATAAGTCGTGTTTCCCTGTGCATATCCAGGAAGATAACTCGTGTGTGAAATTTTCTTAACCTTGGGATATGCTCCTTTAAGTATGCGGATTCGTAGTCTCCAAGACATGTTATATTGGTGTTTATTGGTTTCATTCTCGTAAGCGAGAGTATAACAGGTAGTCAGGTGGAGAGAGGTGAAAGGGGTAGAAGGAGAGGGCATCATAATGAGTGATGGTCAGTCGATGTGGTCTTTCTCTCGTACTCTGCTGCAGTTGTGGCTCATGGCGGTGGTGTGCGTGCGTGCGTGTCGTGCTCTCACTTCTACTCTCTCGTGCCTGCTCTGGCCCATACGTATCTTGCGTCTCATCTCTCTCTCTCTCTAACGGGTGGCACGATCTGCCAGTCAGTCACGGCCCTTCGTCCTCTTCGAGCTCTCCTCTCTCTTTCTTCTCTCTCTCTCTCTCTCTCCTCCTGTCCAACTACTCGTCTCCTTCTCTCTCTCTCTCTTCTCTCTCTCTCTTCTCGTCTCTTCTCTCTACTCTCTCTCTCTCTCTCTCTCTTTTGTCACTTTTCTTATTCTTCTTTTCGGAATATTTTCTGAAGGAAAGACAGTGGAAGAGGATTTTTATGCGCTGATTTGTGGCCGTTATATTTTGATTTTATTACTTCACAGTCCGCTTATAATTCCAAGATTTGGATTTAAGTTGATGCAAAAAAAAAAAAAAAAAAAAAAAAAATCAATATTCCGTAATTTATTCAGGGACCCGCAAAACCGCACCACGTTATTAAACAGTTGTATATATATGTATATATTTTCTTATATCTTGCCCGATAACATTTCTTAGCTGGACTTGCTATGCTGGAATATGTGGTTTGGCAGAGGATAAAAATTATATTTATGGCTTCGTGGGTTTTGTGCTTTTATTTTTTTTCTTTGTGTCATCACGCGAGTAAAAGGAGACGGTGATCGCATCTCTCTCTGTTTCTGTTTCTGTCTCTCTTCTTTCTCTGTCTTCTGTCTCATTCATCTCTCTCTCTCCCTCTCTCTTTCTTTTTCACCTTTTCTTTCTCATCCTGTCTCTTTCTATCTCACTCTTTCGCTTCTCTCTCTCTCTCTCTCTCTGTTTTTTATTCTCTCGGTCTCTTCTTTCTTTCTATCTCTCTCTATCTCTTTTCTCTGTATATATATATATATATATATATATATATATATATATATATATATATATATATAATATATACATACATAACATATTATATATATATATATATAAATATTATATATATATATATATATATAATATTATATAATATATATATACATACTTACTACAATGATCGAGCACGCGCACGAAGAAAACAAAGGCACACAACACACACACACTCGAGCCACACACAGCACATATATATATAGTATAGTGAGCGTATAATATGTATTATTATTATGAGTTATATAGGCATATATAGGTAGTAGTAAGACTAAGCTATATAGCTTTGGACTAGTATATATATATATATATATAATATGTATATAATATTTATAGTTTATTATTATATATTATTATAGTAGATTATATAATATACTCAATATATTCACTAGGCAATAATAGATCCTATAGCAAACAGTATACATTAATGTTAATATTTAACTATATATAAACTAATAATATATTTATTTATATATTTAAATATTATTAATATATATATATATATTATATTATATTTAATTATTTATATATTATATTAATATTATCAATATATATATACTTAATAATTATATTGACTAAATTTTTTAGTTGATCATTATATTAAACAAACTCACTATACATACCACATACATACATACAATACACCACACTCAACACACACACACACACACACACCACACACACATACATACTACTATAACACATCACACTATACTCACATATACTAACATCATCCAAATACACTAACACACCGACATTAACTAATATATGTATATGAGTAGGTTAGGTTATTGTATATTGTTCTCTAGTATATTAATATATAGTCTAATATAATACTAAACCTAACCTACATCAATACGCTAAACATACGTATGCTAAATGCGCATCATACCGTACGCGCCGACCGAACGAAGCTAACGTCAGAGCAATGAACGAGTAAATAAGTAATATCAGAGACGAATAGTCAATAAGCCCGATACTCATAGGCTATATAAATGCATAAAGGTGACTATAAAGCTTAATATAGTAGCGTGACCTCAAGTACCCCTTAGCTAAAAGCTAAAGTCAAGCCGAGTGCAAATAGCTTATAAGGCAAGCGAGGTCAAGTTATAGACCATGATAATACTGAAATACAATAGCCTACGATGAGCTAAGTGATCCCAACGTAGCTCTCAACGAGAGTAATAACATTGCAAAATCGCCACCTGATCTGTTATCTTGTCTGACTTTCTGGCGTGCCATCAATGTCTCCACAATTCTCCCTGGGCATACTTATACTCGCCTCTCCTCACATCTATAACAATATCTTCAAAAACCAGAAACCAAAAAAAAAAAAAACTCATATTTCGAAGCCACAGACGACTCAAGCAGCCTTGATCAGCTCACAAAGCAAGCGATCGAATACTTTCACCAAAAGTAGCCTCAGCACTAGTCCTTGTAACAGCCGAAAGAGCTAGGACTACCTTCCACGAGCGGACTGACAGCCAGCGAAGGTCACGCTAACTTGTAATAACCCCCCTCCCCCCCCCCCTCTCCCCTTCACCCCCCCAAGGAGTCTCTCGCGTGTCCCAAAATATCATCAGAGATTGTTGGTCTGATCTTTGAGTTATGGTCGAGAATGTTCGGCCGCCTGGAGACACCCGAGTTCCCTGATACTCACAGAATTAATCCGAATGCAAATACACCTTTTCATTGTGTGTGTGTGTGTGTGTGTGTGTGTGTGTGTGTGTGTGTGTGTGTGTGTGTGGTGTGTGTGTGTGTGTGTGTGTGTGTGTGTGTGTGTGTGTGTGTGTGTGTGTGTGTGTCGATTCGTCTTGTGTTCGTAGGTATGTTGAAGAAGAGTATGTACTCGTATGTATGATAAGAAAATTCGTTCTAGCTGTGGAGATTCCGTGTATGGCTTTCTGTTTGGTGAGTTTCTGAAAGTTTTTATTTTTTTTTTTATATTTTTTATTATTTTTTTTTTGGGGGGGTATCGTCTTCATCAGCAGCTTATATGAATATATTTTCACGTTGTAATAACATCGGATGGTTTCCATGAGCTTTGAGTATAAATTAACGAATCGATGGTTGTGTGATTGTGACTCTAACTTTCAACATGTCATAGGGCAAGATATCACAGAATCAGAATTGTGATTCGATATAGGACACCTCGATATAAACTTGTGTATATTTTTCATCTATTTATCTGTTCATTCATTTATTTACTGTAGTGAGGACTTTGACAAAGGATTAGAGCAGAAAAGATTTCAAAATAACCGAGTAGAAAAAAATATATATATTTATAGTCATGTCACAATTTTAATTATTAGATATAACACAGTAAAGCTTTCATCTGGCTAATAAATTTTGAAGATATCACCTCCTGACAATTTCTTTGTAAAAACCCCGAAACCATAAATTTCATTAGAATTACTCTCATGATTTCCCGAAAAGCACCAAAAAATGGAACCATTAAAATTGTCGTATCTTGTAAACACACTCAAATTATGCTATAAAAATATTTTCCTTGCATACATGGACACCCCCAACATACCATGGCTGACGAAGAAAGATTTGTCGAGTATGACAAATTCAAACAAAGAAAAAGGGGGCAAAGAATTAAAAAAGAAAAAAGAAAAAAAGAAAAAAAGATTGAATTACGATCCTCAATTTCGAAGGGATAATAAAATTCAATGTTTCGTTCGTCACATTTAAATATCCAGAGGTTGGGGGGGGGAAGGGGGTCCAAGATGTCTCCTTTTTTCTGATAATTTTTTGGTCTAAGTGTTAAGGGGAGAGGGAGGAGGGAAAGTTAGTTTTTGTGAGACCATGAATATGTATTTGAAATGATAAAATGGAGAAGAAAGATATGAAAATAAAAATTGTGACAAAAGGAAAATGGTTCAGGACACGTAGAAGAAGAAGAAATATATGAATAACAAAGGCAAAAAGATACAATAATAATAACAAAGAAAATTACACTCCGAACTAACCAACACACCCAAAAAGAGTAAAAATAAAATAAAAATCCAAATAGTCGATATTACATGCAAATTTTGCGGGCATCCTAGAGCGAGCTTTAGCACGGAACACCGATGGTTTTATAACTCACATAAACATAACCAGCGGACATTAACAAAGCACTTAAGCTATCATTACAAACATGGCAGGGATAGAGAGGAGAGGCACCCCCTCCTCCTCCTCCCCTTAAACCCCCTCCCCTCCCCCCCCCTCTCTCTTCCCAGCCTCCCCTCACTCGAAACTGGGATATTAAGCCCCTTCTGTCAATGCAATTACGTATAATTCTATGTGGATTTTGTATTGAAGGTAAATCCCATAGGCTAATGATTGCTTCAGGTGCGGCTTTTGCAATTGCAGACTAAGGGGTTGAAAGCTCTGCAATACTTAGAATCTCGCGTGTATGTCTGAGTCTTTTTCATTCATTTTTTTAATTCTACGTTTGTACTACAGGTTTTCCCTTCGTGGTCCAATCCCTATTGTATTTAATTTCTTTATTTTATATGGTTGAGCCGATTAGATAATCTTTTTATGTCATTTAATTGTTTGACTTTTTTTCTTATTTTCATGTATGGATTATTATTATATTATTATTATTATTATTATTATTATTATTACTTATTATTATTATATATATTATTATTATTATTATTACTTAATCATTCTTATTCATTCTTATTATTTATTGTTATTATTGTTATTATTATTATTATTATTTATTATTATTATTATTAATATATTATTATTATTATTCCTTATATCTTTGTTGTTTTTGTTATCAGTGTTACATATTATTATTATTATTATTATTATTATTATCATTATTATTACCATCACCAATATTGACATTATTATTATTATTATTATCCTTAGTAGCAATCATCAATTAACTATTTATCC
>NW_020869923.1:385284-388753 GCF_003789085.1 Penaeus vannamei | reverse complement strand
TCTGGCCTGCTGCTTCCCTACTCGTTTCATTTAGTCTTTTATATTCCTTTTTTCTTTCTCTCATCTTTTTTTTTTTTTTCTTTGTTTTTTTTTATTTTTTTTGTAATTCGAATGATATCCTTACCGTGTAAATAGGGATTTACTTCTCGCGCCGTGAATTAAACGTTGCTAACACTTTTTGTTATCATTTTTTTGTTTTGTTTTTGGTGTCGTCCGCACAACAAATGACGACATAGAAATGATTCAAAGGAGGAAGTCGTTGTATGTCGGGTAAAGTTACTACGGGTGAGTGGTTAATGAGAATGTAATATGTAGTGAAAACTGTTGTGGTGTGAAGTGTGTGTGTGTGTGTGTCTTTGTGTGTGTGTGTTTCTCTCTCACTTTCTCTCCTTTTTCCTGTGTGTGGTGTGTTTGTGGTGTGTGTCTTTGTGGCGTGCGTTTCTTTGGTGTGTTTTCTCTCTCCTCTCTCTCTCTTCTCCTCTCATCTCTCTCTCGTGCTCTCCTCTCTCGTCTCTCTCTCTCTCTCTCTCTCTCTCTCTCATCCATCTCTCTCTTCTTCTCTCTTTCTCTCTCTCATCTCTCTCTATCTCTGTCTCTCTGTGTGTGTGTGTCGTGTGGTGTGTGTAGTGTCTTTGTCGCTGAATGTGTGTGTCTGCGAAAGAAGAGGACATAGGAGGAAGATAATTAGGAATGCCTAATGATCCCTAATAGCATGTTTCCAATTATAGAAAAACGAAAAGAAAAAAAAAATGTAAAATGAAAATAGAGCTCCAGCGACCAACGTCTATGAAACAATCTGAATTTATCGTAGCTCGTCTAGAGGGAGAAAAAGTATTCTGAAATACGTGGCAGAGATTCTTGCTCTTGGGTACCTGTCTGTGGGTAAATGTCTTTGCTATATAACGTAATACACCGTAATATAGCTTAATAATTTCTGTGCTAAAAAAGTAATAATAACATTGCGACTTCCTTCACAATGTATGCAAATGTAAAAATGCGAATGACCCATCGATTAAGAGAAATGTTGGTAATGATAATGATTGTAAACAACAACCCCCAAGCCCAGTTGGTGACGTTCACACCTTCAATCCCCAGCACTGCCTTCCCTGTAGCAACTTCATACTTAATGACGCAAGAGAAGAGAGAGAGAGAGAGAGAAGAAAGAAAAGCGAGAAAAAGAGAGAGAGAGAGAGAGGAGAGGGAGGGAGGGAAGAGGGAGAAAGAGAGAGAGAGAGAGATAGAGAGAGACAGAAAAAGACATTTGACACTTTTGCGGCGGAGATAAGTACCCGCCCTCGAAGCGAGCCGCCACATAAAAGGACATATCTCATCAGACAAGAAAAGAGGGAGAGACGACAGACAGACGATCACACACGGGGTCTAGCACGTCACCACTCCATCCTCGAGGCCCAGGGAGACGAGGTCTTATCATTATTATCATTATCATCATTGTTATTATCATTATTATTATTATTATTGCCGTTAATATAATCATCATTTTCTCTTATATCATACTTATTATTATTGTCAATATTATCATTATTATGTTTATCTATACTATTATCATTATTATGTTTAACTCTTTATAATTATTATGTTTTATCTATACTATTATCAATATATTATTATAATTGTATTAGGCAATTTAATGTTTATCTATACTATTGTCAATATTATTATTATTATTATCATCATTAGCATTACATAAGCATTATTATTAGCAACTAGTTATTATCAATATCATCTTTACTAGATTCAATCATATTATTATTATTATCATCATTATTGTTATTGTTATCATTGCCATTATTTGTATATCGTTGGTCTATTGGTCATTATTGCCATCACGCATCTGTTATTATTATTATTTATTATTATTATTATCATCATTATCATTATTATCACTTTTATCATTATCATTACTATTATCGTCATTATTGTGTTATTATTACTATCATTATTGTTATCATTCATTATTATTATCATTATTACTATTATTGATACAATATCATTTATCAAAATAGTTATTTTTCTTTTATCATTATTATCATTATTATTATTATTATTATTATTATTATTATTAGTAGTATAGTAGTAGTAGTAGTAGTATAGTAGTAGTAAGTAGTAGTAGTATAGTAGTATTATCATCATCATCATCATCATCATCATATTGTTATTATAATTTTCATTTTATTTTTCATTATCATTATTATCATTACCATTATCATTATTATTATCCTCATAATTATTGTTATTATCATCATTTTCATTATTATTCTTAGACAATAATCAATCATAACTCCTAAAAGAAGAAGAAGAAAATGGAAAAAAGGACCCATAATTCCTGTAGAGAGAGAGAGAGAGAGGAGAGAGAGAGAGAGAGAGAGAGAGAGAGAGAGAGAGAGAGAGAGAGAGAGAGAGAGGAGAAGGAGAGAGAGAGAGAGAGAGAGAGAGAGAGAGAAAGAAAGAAAGAAAGAAGAAAGAAAAGAGAAAGAGAGAAGGAGAGAGTGAGAGAGAGGAAACAGAAATCGCCATTGGAAAGAAAAGGTCCCAGCAGACGCGACGCAGAAGGCACAGAAGCGGCAGGTGAGAGGCGATGCAGGTGCCAAGGGCCAGGTAAAAGCCTCGTGTGAGAAAAGAAGAAAAGGAAAGAAAACGAAGAAGACGAAGAAAAAAAAAGAAAAGAAAGGAGAAAAAAAGAAGAAAAAGGAGGAGAAAAAAAGAAAGAAGGAAAGAAAAAAAAAAAACGAAAGAAGAAAAACAAAACAAAAGAAGAAAAAACAAGAAAAGAGCCACGCAGAGGGCACACAACGGCAGGTGAGAGTCGACGCAGGTGCCAGAGCCAGGTAAAAGCCCCAAGCACGAGGGAGGGTCACCACTCGCAGGCCCTGTCCCCTTGCATGATCCAGGGCGAGGGGAAAGAGAGAGAGAGAGAGAGAAGAGGGGGGGGTAGAGAGAGAAGAGAGAGAGAGAGAGGGAGGGAGGAGAAGAGGAGAGGGGGGAGAGAGAGGGAGAGAGAGAGAGAGAGGGGGGGGAGAGAGGGAGAGAGAGAGAGAGAGAGAGAGAGAGAGAGAGAGAAGAGAGAGACGAGAGAGAGAGAGAGAGAGAGAGAGAGAGAGAGAGAGAGAGAGAGAGAGAGAGAGAGAGACCCGAGGAGGGAATTCGAGGGCGAGGGGAAAGCTCGAGGGAAGATGGAGAGATGGGACTAGGGTAGAAAAGTTAAAAAAGAGTAATTAAATAAGTGAAGAACTAGAGATTCGTAGGTATAATTATAGGTATAAATCAGATAAGTTAAAAATAAAAGAGTGGAGTGAGTTTTTTAAGAATCCGGAAGAGATGAAAAGAAAATGAGAGGGCGATGATGGTGGGGGAAAATACCGAAATAAAAGGAAAAGAAATAGGAAAATATAATGATTGAGAATAGCAGAACATCGAATCGAGAAAAAGAAAAAGAAAGAAAAGAAAGAAA
>NW_020869923.1:342784-380284 GCF_003789085.1 Penaeus vannamei | reverse complement strand
CTTTCTTTCTCCTATACTTCTTTCCCTTCCATTCCTCCCTCTCTCCTATAATCTCTCCTTCCTTTCATCTCCCCTTCTTTTTCTCCTCTCTCCTCTCCTCCCTCCCTTATTATTCAAAATAAATAAATAAATAAATAAAATAATAGTAACATCACTGCACCTCATGAACACAATCCTCCTTTTCATACAGGCGTTTAACCTCCTCATAGCCCTCCTCATAGTCGATCATGAGTGAGACATATGAGTAGCTACATAGTATGAGGAAGATTTGCTTTCTATACTTTTTTTTTCCTTTTTTCCGTTTTTCTATTTTCCACTTTTCAAACTTTTTTTTCATTTTTGTTTATCTTTTCTTCATCTTTTCTTCCCCGTTCGTTTTCTCTTTACTCTGCCTCTTCCCTTCGTTTCTTCGTCTCCTTCTCCTCCTACTTTTATTCTCTCCCTCTTCTGCTCCTCATCTTTCTCCAAATACCCCCTTCCTCCTACACTCATCTCACCCTCCCTTCCACCCCCTTCCCTCCCTCCCACTTCGTCAACCCCCTTCCCCTTCCTCGTCTCTCTCTCCCTTCCTTCCCCTCTCACCCCCCCACTCCCATTCATCCCCCTCCCCCTCCACCAAACGAGCCATGTAGAGTCAATGAAGAGAGCACGGTTCGCTTCAGTCAGACCCCTCCCTCTCCTCCTTTTTCCCTCTCCTCTCCCCCTCCAACACGCCCTCCCCTAACACCCTCCCCCTCTCCATCACGCCCTCCTCCCTCCCCCTCTCCTTCCACGCCCTCCTCCCTCTCCCTCTCCTTCCACACCTCCTCCTTCTCCTCTCCCTCCACACCCTCCTCCCTCCCCTCTCCCCTCACGCCCTCCTCATCCCTCCCCTCCCCATCTCCCCCTCCCCCTCCCTCTCCCCTCTCCCCCCATCCTCCCTCCCCTTTCCCCCTCCTCCTCTCCCCCACGCCCACCTCCGTCTCCACAACCCGGCCTCTCGAAACCGCCCGACGACGAAACAGCACGACGTTCGACTGTGGCGGGGGTTATTCGGGTGGCGGGGGGGGGTAAGTGAGGGGAAGAAGGGAAGAGGAGGGAGAGAGAGGGAAGCGTGTGGGGAAGGGGAGGAGAAGGAGAGGAGGAGGAGGAGAGGAGTGAGGGTGAATGAGAAGTGAGGGATGAGGATGAGGAGGAGGAGAGGAGGAGGAATGAGAGAATGAGGAGGAGGAGGAGGAGGAGGAGGAGGAGGAGGGGGAAGAAAGAGGAAAAGAGGAGGAGGAAGGGGAAGGAGGAGAAGGAGGAGAAAGAGGCGGGGAAGGACGAGGAGGAGGGGGAAAAGAGCAGAAGAAGAAAGACGAGTAGAAAGAGAAGGGAAAATTAGCACAATCCAACTACAAAAAAATAATAATAATAAATAAAAAGGAGAAAGAGAGACGAGAAACGAAGAAAAAGCGAAAATGGAATCAGAGCCAGCCGGACACCGAATAAGGATGGCTACATTACGCAACTTACGACCGTAATCTACCGCGTTATAAGGTCTATATTTCCATGACATCAACGGAGTAAGAAGAAGAAGAAGGAAAAGCGAAAGTCGGGGATAAACGCGAGAAGTAAATAAAGAGAGGAGACAGAAAACGAGGGATGGAATGACGGGGGGAAATGGAGGAATGACGAAGGAAAAAAAAAAAGCAAATAGGGATGAGAAGAATGGAAGAGAAATAATAAAGGAGAATAGACAAAGAACGAAGAAGAGAAGAAGGAAAGATGAAAAAGGTGATATAAAAACGAAATTAGAGAAAATCGGAAAAGTAAGACTTAAAAGTCAAGTCAGGGAAATGGAAGGAAGAAAAGGGAGTAAAGAGGAGACGAGGAGGAGGAGAAGGAAAAATAGGAAGAAGGGAAATATGAAAAGACGAAGGAGCAAATGGATGAGAAGGAAGAGAAGGAAGAGGAGGAGTAGGCAGAAGGATATTAGGGAGAAAGGAGGAGGAGGAGGAAGGTGGGAAGAGGAGGGGGAGGGGCAGTGAATCACCTACTGTTAAAACGCACACAATTAGACGCACACTGGCCGTACACATACGTACACATACATACACACACGTCAGTTCCTCACTCATTTCCTGTTCTATTTTCATTTATTTTTACGGGAAGAGAGGAGGGGAGATAACGAAAGAGAGATGAGTCAGGAGAAGAGAAAATGGGGAACGGAATATAAAAATTGCGAAAAATATGAAGAGAAAAAATACAAACTGATAAGATAAAATGCACAAGTATATGTATGAGTGAGTGAGTGAGTGTGTGAGTGTGTGAGTGTGTGTGTGTGTGTGTGTGTGTGTGTGTGTGTGTGTGTGTGTGTGTGTGTGTGTGTGTGTGTGTGTGTGTGTGTGTGTGTGTGTGTGTGTGTGTGTCTGTCCTGTGTGCTGTGCTGTGCATGTGCATGTGCTGTGCTGTGCATGTGCTGTGCATGTGCATGTGCTTGTGCGTGCTTGCCAGTGCACGTGCTTGTATGTACACGTACGCGTGTTTATGCATGTGCGCGTGTGTATGTATATACCTCCGTACATGTCCCGGAGCACACTCCCTTATACATACAAGCCCACAACACACACAAATACCCCCCCCCAAAAAAAAAATAAATAAATAAAATAAAAATAAATAAATAAATAATAAATAAATAAATAATACAAACAAAAATGACCAAAAACAAGAAAAAATAAGAAAATAAAAAAAATAAAATAAATAAATAAATATAAATAAATAAAAAATACAAACAAAAATAACCAACAACAACTTGGCCCGGTACTCACCCAGTGCGCGTCCCACTTGTTCTTGACGAAGGCGGGGCCGAGGGAGCGGGCGGGGTTCATGGAGGCGCCCGTCAGGGGGAGCTGCAGGGGGGGGGGGGGAGAAAAAAAGGATTATCATGGGCGTCCTTATAAGGTCATTTTTTATTATTTGTTATCGGGGAACTTATAAAGTAATTTTTTATTATTTGTTATCGGAAAACTTATAAGATTATTTGTTATCGGAAAACTTATAAAGTCATTTTTTATTATTTGTTATCGGGGAACTTATAAAGTAATTTTTTATTATTTGTTATCGGAAAACTTGTGAAGAAATTGTTATTTTCATTATCATGGGCGTCCTTATAAAGTAATTCTTTTCTAATGTGTTATCGGGAAACTTGTAAAGTAATTATTTATTATTTGTTATCTGAAAACTTATAAAGTAATTATTTATTATTTGTCATCGGAAAACAAAGTAATTGATGTTTTTTTATTATCGGAAAACTTGTAAAGAAATTGTTATCTTTATCATCATCACCAACAGCATCCAATCAAAGTAATTGTTGTTTTCTATTGTAAGAAAACTTGGGAAGAAATTGTTAATTTCATCGCCATCACCATTATCATCAAATCAAGTTAATTGTTATTTATTTTATCGAAAAACTTGAAAAGAAATTGTCATTTTCATCCTCATCATCATCAGCTGCATCCAATTAAAGTAATTATTAACTTCTATTTTCAGAAAACTTATCGGAAGTAAAGTATTGTTATTTTATATCATCAAAGTAATTATCAAAGTAATTTTATTTCCTATTATTAAAGTTCCAATTATCAGCATCCTTGTAAAGCAATTGTTATTTTCCACAATCAACAAACTTGTCATTGTTATTACTATCATTATCATCCATCGTCATCATCATCTGTCACTCATTAAAGCCTACAGGTCACCACACTCGCATCTCTACAGGTCACCACACTCGCATCTCTACAGGTCACCACACTCGCATCTCTACAGGTCAGCATCTCTACAGTCGCATCTCTACAGGTCACCACACTCGGTCACGGTCATCGCATCTTCTACAGGTCACCACACTCGCATCTCTACAGGTCAGGGTCATCGCATCTCTACAGGTCACCACACTCTCTACAGGTCACCACACTCTCTCTACAGGTCACACACTCGCATCTCTACAGGTCACCACACTCGCGGTCACCACACTCGCATCTCTACAGGTCACACACTCGCATCTCTACAGGTCACCACACTCGCATCTCTACAGGTCACCACACTCGCATCTCTACTCACCACAACTCGCATCTCTACAGGTCACCACACTCGCATCTCTACAGGTCACCACACTCGCATCTCTACAGGTCACCACACTCGCATCTCTACAGGTCATCTCTCGGTCAGCATCCTACAGGTCACCACACTCGCATCTCTACAGGTCACCACACTCGCATCTCTACAGGTCACCACACTCGCATCTCTACAGGTCACCACACTCGCATCTTCTACAGCACCACACTCGCATCTCTACAGGTCACCAGCATCTCTACAGTCATCGCATCTCTACAGGTCACACACATCTCTATCACCACACTCGCATCTACTCACCAGCATCTCTACAGGTCACCACACTCGCATCTCTACAGGTCACCACACTCGCATCTCTACAGGTCACCACACTCGCATCTCTACAGGTCACCACACTCGCATCTCTACAGGTCACCACACTCGCATCTCTACAGGTCACCACACTCGCATCTCTACAGGTCATTCTCTACAGTCACCACAACTCGCATCTCTACAGGTCACCACACTCGCATCTCTACAGGTCACCACACTCGCATCTCTACAGGTCACCACACTCGCATCTCTACAGGTCACCACACTCTCTACAGCGTCACCACACTCGCATCTCTACAGGTCACCACACTCGCATCTCTACAGGTCACCACACTCGCATCTCTACAGGTCACCACACTCGCATCTCTACAGGTCACCACACTCGCATCTCTACAGGTCACACACTCGCATCTCTACAGGTCACCACACTCGCATCTCTACAGGTCACCACACTCGCATCTCTACAGGTCACCACACTCGCAATCTCTACAGGTCACCACACATCTACAGGTCACCACACTCGCATCTCTACAGGTCACCACACTTCGCATCTCTACAGGTCACCACACTCGCATCTCTACAGGTCACCACACTCGCATCTCTACAGGTCACCACACTCGCATCTCTACAGGTCACCACACTCGCATCTCTACAGGTCTCGCATCTCTTCACCACACTCGCATCTCTACAGGTCACCACACTCGCATCTCTACAGGTCACCACACTCGCATCTCTACAGGTCACCACACTCGCATCTCTACAGGTCACCACACTCTCTACAGGTCACCACACTCTCTCTACAGTCACTCGCATCTCTACAACCACACTCGCATCTCTACAGGTCACCACACTCGCATCACAGTCACCACATCGCATCTCTACAGGTCACCACACTCGGTCACCACACTCTCACACCGCATCTCTTCACCACACTCCGGTCACCACACTCGCATCTCTACACGGGGTCACAAGTCATCCCACTCCCCTCACACCCACCCACAATAACCCCAACATGTCTCCTACGCCCTTCCAGTGATCTTCACGCCGTCCCCTCCCCCCACCACCTTCATCACACCCCTGCCCTCCACTCTCCCCCACCCACCTTCATCACACCCCTCCCCCTCCACTCTCCCCCACCCACCATCACCACACCCCTCCTCCTCCACTCTCCCCCCACCCACCTTCCTCACACCCCTCCCCCTCCACTCTCCCCCACCACCTTCATCACACCCTCCCCCTCCACTCTCTTCATCACCCCCCTCACTCTCCCCCCACCCACCCCGTCATTCGGTTTTCTTGTCCACTTTTGGCCAGGGTCCCTCCGTGTTTACATAACTCTTGCAATAAACGTGTTTTCAATTGGACTTCTGCGTCTTAAGTCTGTTTTGGTTATCGCCTTTATTTATTTATTCTAATTCTAGTCTTTGTCATCAATATCATTATCATCATCAGTATCATTATTACTATCACTATTATTATTATTATCATTAGCATGATTATTATTATTATCATTATCATTAATAGTATCATCACCATCATCATCTTTATTTATTTATTCTAATTCTTATCATCATCATCATCAATGTTATTATCATCACCATTATTGTAATTTACGAAATGTAATCCTCTTTTTACTGGCCGTGAAATGTGACTGACCTGACCTATGGCCTTGAACAATTTTATTTTCATTTGATTTGACCAGAGCAGTGGCCATGACCACCTCATTTCATATCTGACCTTACTTGTCCAGAAATGGCCCCATTTCCTTTACCTAAAACGTGGCCACATCTGACATGGCCCAAGTTGACCTAACACATGGCCACATCTGACATGACCTGACTTGAACTGACACGTGATCACTTCTGACATACCCGATTTCTTGGACCCGACACGTGGCCACATCTGACATACCCGAATTCTTGTACCCGACACGTGGCCACATCTGACACGACCCGACTTCTTAGACCCGACACGTGGCCACATCTGACACGACCCGACTTCTTTTGACCCGACACGTAGGCCACATCTGACACGACCCGACTTCTTAGACCCGACACGTGGCCACATCTGACACGACCCGACTTCTTTGACCCGACACGTGGCCACATCTGACACGACCCGACTTCTTAGACCCGACACGTGGCCACATCTGACACGACCCGACTTCTTAGACCCGACACCGACACGACCCGACTATCACACATTCTGACACGAACCCGACTTCTTTGTGACGCCGACACGTGGCCCAACATCTGAACACGACCCAGACTTCTTGGACCCGACACGTGGCCACATCTGACACGAACCCGCACCTTCTTTGACCCGACACGTGGCCACTCCTTTCTTCCGCTTGCAACATATTGACACTTTGTTGGCGAGATAAAAACTGGCTTCTCGTCCCACTCGCCGCCCGCACGCCATATTGGAATCGGGGCTGACTGCCAAAGCCCCGACGCCCGCGCAAGGCAAATAAAGGAAGGGGGTGAAACGGATATCCGAAGGGAGAGGCAGAAAACGAAAGCTGCTTTCAAAAAACACACACACACACACACAAAACACACACACACACACACACGACGGACACATATATATATATATAATATATATACACACAACACCAACGGGCACATATATACACCACACGCGCCACAATATATAATACACCACACACGCCATATATTTATAATATACCACACACACACAAGCACATATAATACACACACACACGCAGCATAACATATATACACACACACGCACATACATATATAACACACACACGGCCACATACATATATACACAACACACACCACGCAACATACATATATACACAACACATAACGCACATACATATATACAACAAACACACAATACGCACATACATATATTACACACACACATACGACAATACATATATACACACACACGCGCAACATATATATACACACACGCACACGCAACATATAATTTATATATACCAACACACACACAACGCACATATATATACACACACACACGCACATAACATATATCACGACACACACGCACATACATATTACACACACACACGCACATACAATATATAATACAACATCTATCTCAACCACATATATACACCACACACACACACACGCACATACATAATACACACACACCGCACATACATAATATACACACACACACGCACATACATATATACACACACACACACGCACATTACATAATACAGCACACACAACATCGCACATACATATATACACACACACACAGCACCATACATATATACACAAGCACACATTACGACTATACATATATCCCAAAAAAACACATAAACCGGGCCACCAAATTAAACATATTATTACAAAACACACACACATAACGCAACCAATACAATAATATAAAAACAACCAAATACAAACCCGGTTACAATAACCATAATATACACACACACACACGCACATTACATATATATACACACACGCAACCCCAATCCCATAATATTTTTACAACCAACAAAACTACGGCGCACATTTTTATATAATAATAAATATATATAAATATAAAATATATATATATATATTATATATATATATATATATATATATATAATATATATACATACACGCATATATTATATATATATATATATATATATATATATATATATATATATATATATATATATTATATATATATATATATATCACACGCACTATATATATATATATATATATATATATATATATACTATAATATTATATATATATATATATATATATAATATATATATATATACGCAATATATATATAATATAATATATATATACTATATAATATATATATATATAATATACACATATATATATATAATATTATAATATATATATATAATATAATATACGATATATATATAATTAATATATATACCACACGAAACACACACCACACACACACACCCACAACAACCAACACACAATGGCCAATATATAATATTATATACATATAAAAAATCAAAGGCTTTGTTTTTTTTGTTTCTCTTTTATTTCTATGTTATCTCTTCTTTTTCTCTTTCTCCCCCCCTCCCCTCTTCCCCTATCTACTTCCCTCCGTTCCCCCTCTTCCCCTCTTCCCTCTGCTCCTCCTCCTTCCCTCCAACTCTCCCTCTCACTCTTCACTCTCTCCCTCCCTTTCCCCTCTCCAACCCCTTTCCGCCCCTCTCCCCCTTTCTCAACCTTCTTCTCTTTCTCTTTTTCTTTTCCCTCCTCCCCCCTCTCTGTTTTCCCGTTTCCCTTTTCTCTCCCCCTCCTTTCCCCCCTTTTCTTAAACCCCCTCTCCTTCCCCCCCCTCTCTCTCTCTTTTCCGCTCCCTCTCTCCCTCTCCCACTTTTATTTCTGTCTCCCTCATTCCTTCCTTTCCCTCCTTTTATGAGCAATTAAACTTTCCCGTCTCTTCTAGTGAATCGTTTAATTCTCCTTATTCCTTTTCCCCTTTATCATCTCCTGTGCTATTTTCTCTTGCAATTTCTCAAGTTTTCTCTCTCTCTTTCCTCTCTGTTTTCTTTCTTTTTCTTTCTCTCTCTCATCTTTCTTTTCTCTCTCTCACTCTTTCTGTTCTTTTTTCTTTTTTCTTTCTTTCTTTCTTTCTCTCTCTCCTCTCTAAACTATTTATTTCTCTCAATCATACTGTCCTTGCATACCTCCTCCCTCACTCTTTTTTTTCTCTCTCTCGTCTCTCTCTCTTCTCTCTCTCTCTCTCTCTCTCTCCTTCTCTCTCTCTCTCTCTCTCTCTCTCTCTCTCTCTCTCTCTCTTTCTTTCTCTTCTCTATTTCTTTTTCTCTCATTGACAGGAAATTCTTTGCTAAACTTTTTGGGTGAAAATTTCTTATCATTTTTTTGCATTCTTCTTCTCCTTTCATCTCTCTCCGTTCGTGTTATTGCCTTTTCTTCTTCTCTTTCTCCTTCTGTTCCTGGTATTGCACTTTTCTTTCTTTCCTTGCTTCTTGTCTCCTTCCGCTCTTCATCAATCTATGATTTGTTTCTTCTCCAATTAATTAATTTCTTAATCCTGTCCTATCATTAAAATTCATAATCTTTTTGTTTTCTATTTTTGCCATTTTCTCTCCTCCCTTTACTCTGTCGCTCTTTTCACTCACTTTCACTTCCATCGTTCTTCCCTCCTTTCTTCATATTCCTCTCATTCTCCTTCCCTCTCTCCCTTTCTTCTCTCTAATTCTCCCTTTCCCTTGTCTCACGCACTTCTCTCTTTTCAAACCAATTCCTTTTATTCCTGCTCTTCTTTTCTCTCACTTCCTTCCTCTCTTCTCCTTCTCCTCTCCCTTCCATTCTTTCCCCCTATTTTCCCTCCCTTCCGTCTCTCCACTCTCCCTTCTCCCTCCATCTCCGCTTTCTTCTCCTTACCACTCCTACAACTCCTCCCCTTCCTCACCCTCCTCCCCTTCTCCCTTTCCCTCTCTCCCTCCTCCCCTCTCCCCCCTCCCCCTCCTCCCCTCTCTCCCTCTCTCTCTCCTTCCCTTCCCCCCTCTCTCCCTCCTCTCCTTCCCTTCGTTTTTATCGTCGCCTTCCCCCAATCTTTCACCTCAAAACAAATAACAAGTTCGTGACCAGTTTTATCATGGGCGCCGTAATGCACAAGGCAGCTGGGCCACATGCCAAAGGTGGGGGAGGAAAGGGAGGAAAGGGAAAGGGGGGGGAGAGAAAAGGGAGAAGGGGGATGGAAGGGGAGAGGGAAGGGAAAGGAAAGGGGGGGGAGAGGGAAGGGAAGGGGAAGGGGGGGAAGGAGGAAGGGAAGGGAAGGGGGAGAGGAAAGGGAAAGGGGGGAAGGGGGGATGGAAGGGAAGGGGGGAAGGGGGAGAGGAAAGGGAAAAGAAAGGCATGGGGGAAGGGGAGAGGAAGGGATGGGGGAAGGGAAGGGAAGGGGAGGAGGGGAGACGAAAAGGAAGGGTTGAGGGGAGAAGGGAGACGAAAGGGGAAGGGGGGAGGAAAGGGGAAAATATAAAATGAGAACAATTAGACGAAGCAGTTGATGACAAGGAGAGGGAAAACGAAAAAAGCAAACAAGAAACATAAGCAGAGGAAAAAGAAATAAAAGAAACAGAAGAAGAGGAGGAAGACGACGAAGACGAAACAAGAGCAAGAAAACAAGAAGAAACAAGGAAAAGAAGAGGAAGAAGAAAAAGAAGAATCAAGAAAGCAGAAAAAACAAAAGAAACAAAAAAGGAAGGAGAAGGAGGAGGAGAAAGAAGACGAAGAAAACAAAACAAGAAGCAGAAGCAAAAGAAGAAACAAGAAGGAAAAGAAGCGGAGGAAGAAACAAGAACAATAATAATAAAAAAGAAACAAGAAAGCAGAAGCAGAAACAAAAATAACAATCAAGAACAAGACGAAGAAGAAGCAACAGAAGAAGAAAAGGAAGAAGAGGAAGAAACAAAGAACAATAATAAATAAACAAAAAAGCAGAAACAGAAACAAAAACAATAATCAAGAACAAGACGAAGAAGCAACAAAAAAAAGCAAAAGAAGAAGAAAAGGAAGATGATGATAGATCTGCCTTTATATGACAAGTGACTGATGACTCGAGATGGACGGTCAGGAATTGGATGGTAAATGACCTCGATGATAAAAGGGGGAGAGGAGGGAGGAAGGGGAGAAGAATGAGAGAAAAGCACAGATAAAAACGTGAAGAAATAATGATAAGATGGGGGCGATAAAAAAGTGAGAAAAGCACAGATAAAAACGAAAGCAAAAAAGATAAATAAGGTGGGTGCGATAAATAAAAAGAAAAGAAATGGAGAACAGTACAGATAAATAAAAAACGCGAAGACAAAGATAAATGAAGAAAATACAAAGATACGGCAATAAACAAAGGAAGAAAAAAACATTAAAAAGTGAGAAAAAAATAAATAAAAAAGGAGAAATATAAATAAAAAAAGTGAGAAAGGAAAGATAATCAAGAAAATATAAAGATACGGAAGAGAGGTAGAATCATAAATTTAGGGAGAACAAAAAAAAAATACGATGCAAATGAGATAACGAGAGAGAAAAAAAAAATGCAAAAGACTTGAATAAATTGAAAGCGGATTCACAAGAAGAGGCGATGATTCTGAAAAAAATCACCTGACGAGGATTCTAGACTTATTCGAAAACGTCATGATTTACTGTTATTCTCTTTTGTTACTTTTCTCTTCTCTCTCTCTCTCTTCTTTTTTCTTCTCTCTTTCGTTTTTTTCTCTCTCTTTCGTTTTTTTCTCTCTTTTTATCTCTCTCTCTCTCTCTCTCTCTCTCTCTCTCTCTCTCTCTCTCTCTCTCTCTCTCTCTCTCTCTCTCTCTCTCTCTCTCTCTCTCTCTCTCTCAAGGGGCAACAATAATGGTTATTATGAAACTATGTGGAAAAACAGATAATAAAAAATAAAGAATGAAATATAGACGAAAATGAAAAATAACATTCATGGCAAAACAATCAGAGGAAAACCAAGCAAATAACCTCATTAAAAAAAAAAAAAAAAAAAAATAACAAAGACGCACAAGACAAGAATAATCACACACACACACCACCCGCAGACGGCGCCTACGAAGGGCGTGGTTACCAAAAATGGGCGTGCCTTAAGGTGTGGTCATGGAGTGGTGTCCCCCCCCCTCCTTCACCCCTCCCCTTCCCCTCCCCTCCCTAAGCCCCACCGCCCCACAAGCACAGTTACACCACCGCCTTATCACGCAACAAAATGCAAATTCCACAAAATGTTATTGAACGTAAAGGTGTCATGAAAAAAAGAAAAAAAAGAAAAAGACAAAAAAAAAAAAAAACATATATACATAGATAGATAGATTTCTTCAGAAATAGAAAAGTAAGTAAAAAGAATAAACAGTAAAAAATATTATAGATAGATAGATAGATAGATTTTTTCTTTCTAAATTCCACGAAATGTTATTGAAACAAAAGGTGTCATGAAAAAAAAGAAAAAGAAAAAGAAAAAAATATATAGATAGAGACATAAATTTCTTTTCTAAATTGCACGAAATGTTATTAAAGGTAAAAGTGTCATGAAAAAAAGAAAAAAGAAAGAAAAAAAAGAAAAAAAAAAAAAAAAGAATATATAGATAGATAGATTTCTTTTTCTAAATTGCGCGAAATGTTATTAAAGGTAAAAGTGTCATGAAAAAAAAGCAAAAAGAAAAGAAAAAACAATATATAGAGATAGATTTCTTGTTACTGAAGGTAAAGGTGTCATGAAAAGAAAAATGAAGAAAAGGAAAAAAATAGATAGATAGATAGATTTCTTCTTTCTAAATTCCACAAAATGTCATTAAAGGTAAAGGTGTCATGAAAAAAGAAAGAAAAAGAAAAAAGAAAAAGAAAAACATAGATAGATAGATTTCTTAGTAGTCTTCTAATGCTAGTATTTCATTAAGTATATGGATGTACGGATGAATTCAGATAATTAAGGAAAGGGGTTAATATACAAATGTATATCAATATATATGAATCAGCGAGGGAGTAATGACACATTTACGGAAAAAAACTAGCTCTCTTAAATCTATATTCGTAAAAAGAAAGAAAAGAAAGAATAGAGAATAAAACAACAACAACAACAAAACGAAAACAGAAGCAGGAAGAATGTCAATATAAATGAAATGTATAGACCACTGACAACATCCATAAATAATAATTACGACAAATACAAATTTTAATCTCAAACGGTAAACATCACAAGTTTCGAAGCGAGGGATAAGTCGAGATCGCTGATTGGCTGTCGCTTGTAATGCCACGGCCGCTGATTGGCTGACATTCTCCAATCAGCGCTCGACATCACATGAAGGGCGAACTAAGAACCAATCAGCGCTGCCGAAACCTCGACCATTAGCCAATAACCAACGTCGATTCGATTCCCTCCTCGTCCAAAACGACCAAAACAGAAAGAAAAATACGAAAAAGACCCTAAAACACAAATAAACACAAAACTCGAACATCCAAAACTCACCCAGATCGAATCCTCTCTCTTCAAAAACGATTAAAACAGAAATAAAAATGTAAAATACAGACCTAAACCACAAATAAACGCACAAAACCCATAAAATAAATAAAACTCACTCGGCGGCTCGATNTATATATAATATATATATATACACGCACACACACACATACACACACATATATATATATATACATATATCAAAGGCTTTGTTTGTTTCTCTTTTTATTCTATGTTATCTCTCTTCTTTTCTCTTTCTCCCCCTCCCCTCTCCTATCTCTACTTCCTCTCTCCTTCCGCTCTTGTTTTCCTTTCGTTCCCCTCTTCCTCTTCCTCTGCGTCTCTCTCCCTCTCTCCTTCCCACCTTCTCTCCCTCCCTCTCCAACCCTCGCCCCTCTCTCTCTCTCACTCTCTCCCTCTTTTCCTTTCCCCTCTCCTCCCTTTCTTTCCCTTTCTCTCCCTCCCCCCCTTTCTAACCCCTCTCCCCCCCTCTCTCTTTCTTTTCCCTCCCTCTCTCCCCTCTCCCACTTTTATTTCTGTCTCCCTCATTCCTTCCTTTCCCTCTCCTTTTATGAGCAATTAACTTTCCGTCTCTTCTCGTGAATCGTTTAATTCTCCCTTATTCCTTTTCCCCTTTATCATCTCCTGTGCTATTTCCTCTTGGCAATTTCTCAAGTTTTCCTCTCTCTCTCACTCTTTCTTTCTCTCTCTCCTCTCTTTCTTTTCTTCTTTCTCCTCTCTCCTCTCTTCTTTTTCTCTCATTGACAGGAATTCTTTGTTAAACTTTTTGGGTGAAAATTTTCTATCATTTTTTTGCATTCTTCTTCTCCTTTCATCTCTCTCCGTTCGTTTTATTGCCTTTTCTTCTTCTCTTTCTCCTTCTGTTTCTGGTATTGCACATTTCTTTCTTTCCTTTGCTTCTTGTCTCCTTCCGCTCTTCATCAATCTATGATTTGTTTCTCCAATTAATTAATTTCTTAATCCTGTCCTATCATTAAAATTCATAATCTTTTTGTTTTCTATTTTTGCCATTTTCTCTCCTCCCTTTACTCTGTCGCTGTTTTCACTCACTTTTCACTTCCATCGTTCTCCCTCCTTTCTTCATATTCCTCTCATTCTCCTTCCTCTCTCCCTTTCCTCTCTCTAATTCTCCCTTTCCCTTGTCTCAACGCACTTCTCTCTTTTCAAAACCAATTCCTTTTATTCCTGCTCTTCTTTTCTCTCACTTCCTTCCTCTCTCTCCTTCTCCCTCTCCCTTCCATCCTTTCCCCTATCTTTCCCGTTCCCTTCCCTCCCTCCATCTCCCTTTCCCTCCTTCTCTCTCTTCCTCCCCACCACCTTTCTAACACCTCCTCCCTCTTCCCCCTCTCCCTCACCCTCCCTTTCCCCTCCCTCCCCTTCCCTTTCCCTCTCTCCCTCCCCTCCCCCCTCTCCCTCCCCCTCCCTCCCCTCTCTCCCTCCCTCTCCCTTCTCCCTCTCTCCCTCCCCTCTCTTCCCTCTCTCCCCTCCCTCGTTTTTATCGTCGCCTTCCCCCAAATCCCTTTCACCTCAAAACAGATAACAAGTTCGTGACCAGTTTTATCATGGGCGCCGTAATGCACAAGGCAGCTGGGCCACATGCCAAAGGTGGGGGAGGAAAGGGAGGAAAGGGAAAGGGGGGGGAGAGAAAAGGGAGAAGGGGGATGGAAGGGGAGAGGGAAGGGAAAGGAAAGGGGGGGAGAGGGAAGGGAAGGGGAAGGGGGGAAGGAGGAAGGGAAGGGGAAGGGGGAGAGGAAAGGGAAAGGGGGGAAGGGGGGATGGAAGGGAAGGGGGGAAGGGGGAAGGGAAGGGAAGGGAAGTGGAAAGGGGAAGGGGAAGAAGGGATGGGGGAAGGGGGAGAGGAAAGGGAAAAGAAAGGCATGGGGGAAGGGGAAAGGAAAGGGGGAGACGACGAAAGGGAAGGGTTGAGGGGAGAGGGAGACGAAAGGGGAAGGGGGGAGGAAAGGGGGAAAATATAAAATGAGAACAATTAGACGAAGCAGTTGATGACAAGGAGAGGGAAAAGACGAAAAAACAAACAAGAAACATAAGCAGAGGAAAAAAGAAGAATAAAAGAAACAGAAGAAGAGGAGGAAGACGACGAAGACGAAACAAGAAGCAGAAGAGGAAAGAAGAAAAAGAAGAAAAAGAAAATAGAAAAGAAAACAAAAGAAACAGAAAAGGAAAAGGAAAGGGAAGGAGAAAGAAAAAGAAGAAAAAACAAGAAGCAGAACAAAAGAAGAAACAAGAAGGAAAAGAAGCGGAAGGAAGAAACAAGAACAATAATAATAAAAAAGAAACAAAACAGAAAGCAGAACAAAATAACAATCAAGAACAAGACGAAGAAGAAGCAACAGAAGAAGAAAAGGAAGAAGAGGAAGAAACAAGAACAATAATAAAAAAGAAACAAAAAAAGCAGAAACAGAAACAAAAACAATAATCAAGAACAAGACGAAGAAGCAACAAAAAAAAGCTAAAGAAGAAGAAAAGGAAGATGATGATAGATCTGCCTTTATATGACAAGTGACTGATGACTCGAGATGGACGGTCAGGAATTGGATGGTAAATGACCTCGATGATAAAAGGGGGAGAGGAGGGAGGAAGGGGAGAAGAATGAGAGAAAAGCACAGATAAAAACGTGAAGAAATAATGATAAGATGGGGGCGATAAAAAAGTGAGAAAAGCACAGATAAAAACGAAAGCAAAAAAGATAAATAAGGTGGGTGCGATAAATAAAAAGAAAAGAAATGGAGAACAGTACAGATAAATAAAAAACGCGAAGACAAAGATAAATGAAGAAAATACAAAGATACGGAAAATAAACAAAGGGAGAAAAAAACATTAAAAAGTGAGAAAAAAATAAAAAAGGTGAAATATAGATTTAAAAAAAGTGAGAAAAGAAAGATAATCAAGAAAATATAAAGATACGGAAAAGAGAGAGATCATAAATTCAGGGAGAAACAAAAAATACGATGCAAATGAGATAACGAGAGAAAAAAAATGCAAAGACTTGAATAAATTGAAGCGGATTCACAAGAAGAGGCGATGATTCTGAAAAAAATCACCTGACGAGGATTCTAGACTTATTCGAAACGTCATGATTTACTGTTATTCTCTTTTGTTACTTTTCTCTTCTCTTCCTCTCTCTTTCGTTTTTCTCTCTCTCTCTCTCTTCTCTCTCTCTCTCTTCTCTCTCTCTCTCTCTCTTTTTCTCTCTCTCTCTCTCTCTCTCTCTCTCTCTCTCTCTCTCTCTCTCTCTCTCTCTCTCTCTCTCTCTCAAGGGGCAACAATAATGGTTATTATGAAACCATGGGGAAAACAGATAATAAAAAATAAAGAATGAAATATAGACGAAAATGAAAAATAACATTCATGGCAAAACAATCAGAGGAAAACCAAGCAAATAACCTCATTAAAAAAAAAAAAAAAAAAAAATACAAAGACGCACAAGACAAGAATAATCACACACACACACCACCCGCAGACGGCGCCTACGAAGGGCGTGGTTACCAAAAATGGGCGTGGCCTTAAGGTGTGGTCATGGAGTGGTGTCCTCCCCTCCTTCACCCCTCCCCTTCCCCCTCCCCCTCCCTAAGCCCCCCGCCCCAAGCAACAGTTAACCACCGCCTTATCACGCAACCAACATGCAAATTCCACAAAATGTTATTGAACGTAAAGGTGTCATGAAAAAAAGAAAAAAAAAGAAAAAGACAAAAAAAAAAAAAACATATATACATAGATAGATAGATTTTTCTTTCTAGAATATAGAAAAGTAGAATAAAAGAAGAAAGAAAAACAGAAAAAGACAAAAATATTATAGATAGATAGATAGATTTCTTCTTTCTAAAGAAAAAAGAAAAAGAAAAAGAAAAAAATGATAGATTTTCTTTTCTAAATTGCACGAAATGTTATTGAAGGTAAAGGTGTCATGAAAAAAAAAAGAAAAAAAGAAAAAAAAGAAAAAAAAAAAAAAAAAAAGACAAAAAAAAATATATAGATAGATAGATAGATTTCTTCTTTCTAAATTGCACGAAATGTTATTAAAGGTAAAAGTGTCATGAAAAAAAAAGAAAAAATATATAGAGATAGATTTCTTGTTACTTGAAGGTAAAGTGTCACGAAAAAAAAGAAAAGAAAGAAAAGGAAAAAAAAATAGATAGATAGATAGATAGATTTCTTCTTTCTAAATTCCACAAAATGTCATTAAAGGTAAAGGTGTCATGAAAAAAGAAAGAAAAAAATCAAAAAGAAAAAGAAAAATATAGATAGATAGATAGATTTCTTAGTAGACATATAGATAGATAGATTGATAGATTTCTTAGTAGTCTTCTAATGCTAGTATTTCATTAAGTATATGGATGTACGGATGAATTCAGATAATTAAGGAAAGGGGTTAATATACAAATGTATATCAATATATATGAATCAGCGAGGGAGTAATGACACATTTACGGAAAAAAACTAGCTCTCTTAAATCTATATTCGTAAAAAGAAAGAAAAGAAAAAGAATAGAGAATAAAACAACAACAAAAACGAAAACAGAAGCAGGAAGAATGTCAATATAAATGATATGTATATACCACTGACAACATCCATAAATAATAATTACGACAAATACAAATTTTAATCTCAAACGGTAAACATCACAAGTTTCGAAGCGCGGGATAAGTCGAGATCGCTGATTGGCTGTCGCTTGTAATGCCACGGCCGCTGATTGGCTGACATTCTCCAATCAGCGCTCGACATCACATGAAGGGCGAACTAAGAACCAATCAGCGCTCCCGAAACCTCGACCATTAGCCAATAACCAACGTCGATTCGATTCCCTCCTCGTCCAAAACGACCAAAACAGAAAGAAAAATACGAAAAAGACCTAAAACACAAATAAACAAAACTCGAACATCCAAAACTCACCCCAGATCGAATCCTCTCTCTTCCAAAACGATTAAAACAGAAATAAAAATGTAAAATAGAGACCTAAACCACAAATAAACGCACACACCCATAAAATAAATAAAACTCACTCCGGCTCGATGCCTTCCTCTTCCAAAACGATCAAAACAGAAATAAAAATGTAAAAAAAGTGACCTAAACCCCAAATAAACACACACATCCATAAAATAAACAAAACCCCAACATCCAAACTCACCCCAGCTCGATTCCTTCCTCTTCCAAAACGATTAAAACGCAAATAAAAATCCAAAAAGTGACCTAAAACTCTCTCTCTCTCTATTTCAATTTTTTTTTCTATCTCTTTCGAGTTTTTTCTCTCTCTTTTTCGATGATTCCTTCTCTCTCTCTCTCTCTCTCTCTCTCTCTCTCTCTCTCTCTCTCTCTCTCTCTCTCTCTCTCTCTCTCTCTCTCTCCTCTCTCTCTCCTCTCTCTCTCTCTCTCATCTAACTAAACGAAACTCCAGCTCAACTCTCACCCACTCTCCTTCCTCTTCCAAAACGATTCTCTCAAATAAAATCCTCTCACTCACCACACACTCTCCTTCACTCTCTCACTCACTCACTCACCTCACTCTCACACTCACTCTCTCACTCACTCACTCACTCACTCACTCACTCACTCTCTCACTCTCCGATCTTACACATAAAATAAACAAAACCCGAACACCCAACTCACCCAACGAGCGTGCAAGCGAGTAGGCCAACCCCGATCGCCATAGCGGGGTTCCCGAGGCTCCTGCGGTAGGGGTTGACGGAGGCGAACACCACGAACACCACCACGAAGGTCAGGAGGAACTCGAGGCCCAGACCCTGCCAGGGGGTGATGACCTGGGACACCACCGTGGCGCCGAGGTCACCCGTGTAACCGGAGGAGGTGGCGCTGAAAAGAGAGAAAAAAAGATTTAGTGGAAAATCGTGGTTTGAGGTCGGGGTTGACGAGCAAGCCATCAGCCAGGGATACGGACGCCGTGTGAACATTTACACATTGTAAACATAAAGGAACATGTAACTGCGGGGAGAAGGAAGGGGAGGGAGGGGGAGGAGGAGAGGGAGGGAGAGCAAGAGGGAGTGATGGGGGAGAGGAAAGGAGGGGAGGGAAGAGGGAGAGGGGAGGGAGGGAGGGAAAGAGGAGGGAGAGAGGGAGAGAAAGGGAGAGAGAGAGAGAGAGAGAGAGAGAGGAGAGAGAGAGAGAGAGAGAGAGAGAGAGAGAGAGAGAGAGAGAGAGAGAGAGAGAGAGAGAGAGAGAGAGAAAATAGAGAAGAGAGAGAGAAAGATAGAGAGAGAGAAAAAGAGAGAAAAATGAAAAAAGAAAAGGAAAGAAAAAAGAAAGAATGAAAGAAAAAAAAAGAAAGAGAAAGCGAGGCCGAGAGAACAAGACCCCATCCTAGACCACTGATAAATCCCCCCTCCCCCTCCCCCGCCCGCAATCGGAACAAACCGAATACATCAATATCAGACGCAGAACAGCACAGCAATAACACTAACAATAACAATAACCATGATGTTGTACAATTCCATCACGCCAGAAACACTTGACGGGGACTGATCGACGGCGCTGTCGAAGGACCCCGCTTCGTGCTCGGGGATCTCCCTCTCTCTCTCTCTCTCATCGTTCCTTTTCTTTCTATCCTCACTCTCTCTCTCTCGCTCTCTCTCGTTCTCTCTCTCTCGTTTCTCTCTCTGTCTCTCTCTCTCTCTCTCTCTCCTCTCTCTCTCTCTCTCTCTCTCTCCTCTCTCTCTCTCTCTCTCTCTCTTCTCCTTCCCTCTCGAGGGAAAGGTGGAAGGTAGGTAGGTAGTAGGTAGGTAGGAAGGAAGGATGGAGAGAGGGAGGGAAGGGGGAAGAGAGAGAGAGAAATAAAAAAAAAATAAAAAAAAAAAGAAAGATAAGAGAAAAAAGAAAAAAAAAATTCTGAAAAGACGAAATACGAGAATAAATATACACAGAGCGAAAAAAAAAAAAAAAAAAATCCGCGAATTCGAAGCGGAAAGCGAAAGCGCGAGAGCGGGAGGCGGAGAGAAGCGAAAGTGGCCCCAAAGGGAAATCACGAGGAGGAGAGGGGCGAGCGGCGAAATCCTCCCCCCCCCCTCCCCCTCCCACTTACCCCCACCCATTTTCTCTATTTCTTCTTCTTCTTCATCCATCTTTTTATTCCCCTTCCTTCTATTTCTTCTCCTTTATTATCTTCTCTTCTATTTACTTCTCCCCACTTCCTCCCCTCTCTTTCTCCCTCCTTCCCCCATCCTCCCCTCCCTCCCCTCCAATCACCACCCCCCACCTCCCTCTCCCTTCCCCCCACCCCACCCACCCCCATCCTCCCCCACCGAAGCCGTTCTCAACCGCGATATGCCCAAACAACCGGCCATTATCACGCCGCCGCCCCTCAAAATATCCTTTCCCGATATTAAAGCGCTTTTAAACAAGGCCGCCATCAAGGAGTCCACGCCGCACGCCGACGCCCGACGCCCGGCTGCACATTGGCGCGAGGGCGAGGAGGAGGGGAGGGGGGATGGGGGGAGGGGGGGAAAAGCGACGTCCGAGGGAGGGGAGGAGGGATGATGGGGAGGACGAAGGAGGGGAGGAGGAGGAGGAGGGTTGGGTGAGAGCGATCTGTCGGGGGGGGGGGGTCGAGGATCGACAAAATAGGGAAGGTAATAAAAATAGGGAAAAAAAGTTCTGTAATCGACATAAATAAATGGGCAACTGGAAGAATCCATATTACTGTTTAGTAGACATATACACATAAACGTAAACACCCACGCGAACACAACGAACACCGCACAACCCTCCCCCATCCACACACACACACATATATATTATATTATATATATATATATATATATATATATATATATAATATATATATATATATCATTATATAATTAATATATATATATATTATATATATATACTTATATATATTAATATATATATATTATATATATATATATATATATATTATATATATTATATGTATATTATACATAAATAGAATAGAAAGAAGATATATATGAAGCAGCACACACACATCCAACACATCGTACCCGCCCACACACAACCCCCAACACACACAACAGCTCACACACACCCGCACACAACCCCCCCCACACACACACACACGTTGCACCATAACGATCGCCATTCTCGGGATATTAAGTACAGCTCCAACACTCATTTCCTTTGCAAAAATAACTAACGATGAGAGGAAAGGGAGGGGAGGGGAAAAGAAAGAGGGAGAAAGGGGGGGATGAAGGAGGGAGAAGGGGGGGGTTTGAAAGAAGGAGAGAAGGGGAGGGTGGGTTGGAAGGATGGGAGAGGATAGGGTTGGAGGAGGGAAAGAAGGAGGAGAGAAGGGAGGGGGAGGGTTGGAGGGTTGGAAGGAAGGGGAGAAGGGAGAAGGGTGGGAGGAGGAGGGGAAAGAAGGAGGGAGAAGGGGAGGGGGAGGGTGGAGGAGGGAGGGCGGGGAAAGAAGGAGGGAGAAGGAAGGGGGAAGGTTGGAGGAGGGGGAAGGAGGGGGTGGAGAGGGGAGAGGAGGGGAGGGGGAGGTTGGAGGAGGGGAGAGGAGGGGAGGGGAGGGTTGGGAGAGGGGAGAGGAGGGGGAAGGGAGAGGTTAGGGAGGAGTAGGGGAGGGGAGGGGACGGGGAGGGGAAGGGTTGGAGGGGTTGAGATGGAGGAGACATGAGGAGGAGGGAGTTGGGGAGGGATAAGGGGGAGGAGGGAATTAGGGAGGAGGAGGGGGAGAGTTTGGGGAAAGAGAAAATAAGCAACAAATAAAGATTAAATCTCGGATGACACGACGCCTCGAGCGCAGGAAAATCGCCAAAGGAAACTCCCGATTTCCTCCTGTCGCTCAATACGCATAAAAGGAAGAAAGGAAGGAAATAAGAAAGGACCAAGAAAGAGTAGGAAGGAAAAAGGAAAGGAGAGAAAGGATGGGAAAGAAAAAGAGATAAAGGATGGAAAAAGAAAGACAAAAAGAAAGAAAAGAAAAAATAAGGATAGAATTAAAGAGAAAAAAGAAAGAAAGGAAGAAAGGAAGAGAAAGGATGGAAAAAGAAAGACAGAGAGGAAGAAAAGAAAAAAAACTAAGGATAGAAAGAAAGAAAAAAGAAAAAAAGCCAGAAAGAAAAGAAAAAAACTAAGGATATAAAAAAGAAAAAGAGGAAAAAGAAAGAAACCCAGAAAGAAAAAGAAAGAAGAAAGAAAAGATTCAAGAAAATAAAGAAAAGAAAAAGAAAAAAAATATATGACGGGCCTCTCGCTCTTCCTCTCCTCCTCTCCTTTCTTCTTCTTTCGCGTAATCCAAGGAGGAGATAAAATCATTTTCTCTCTTCCTAGACCATCATTTTCTTTTTTTTTTCTCTCGCACTTCCTCCATCGTCGCTCCATTCGCCCTTTTCTTTGTCTATTCTTCGTACCATTTTCCGTTACGTCTTTGCATTTTCTTCACACTATTTTTCTTTGTTTCTTTATTTCATTATTCTTTTTTTTTTAATTCCCTTTCTTTCTCTAACACAATTTTCTTTATTTTCTTTGTTTCTTTATTTTATTATTCTTTTTTTTTTAATTCCCTTTCTTTCTTTTCTTTATTTCCCTTTTCTTTCTCTACCTCTTTCGCTTTCTATGAAAAGGTGTTAGTCACATAATTATCTATTTAATCATTCGTACGCGCAGTGACTCATGCGATACGTAATCCACACACTACGCGCACGATACATACAACTACGTTGCATAAAAATAAGCTCGCCTACACACGATTACAGACAGATAGAACACACACACACGCATACACACATAAGCACAACAACAGAACACAGAACAGACAACAGACAGACAGACACACAGACACACAACACACACAGGATAACAAGACACACACACACAACAACCAGATACACACACACACACACAGATACAACAACACACACACACACACAAGACAGACAGACAGACAGCACACACACACACACACACACACACACGATGCGTTTCGTTCCATTTCTATCCATCTCTTCCTCTTCCTTTTCTTTATCCCTTATCTACTCTCCCTCTCACTCATTATCTCCTCCTGTGCCATTTTTCCCCAAATTCCTTTTTTCTTATTATCATCTCCTTTTCTCCATTCCCTCCTTTATCTCATTCTCCCATTCCCAGCCTCTCTATCTGGACCTCAAGACGGCAAAGAAGGCTATAAAAACTTCAACGAAAATATCGTAAGTGAAAGAGCAGAGATGAGAGGAAGGGTAAGTGTCTCTCTCTCTCTCTCTCTCTCTCTCAGTTCTCTTTCTCCCTCTCTTCGCGTCTCTCTGTTCTCTCTCCTCTCTCGCTTCTCTCTCTCCCTCTCCTTCTCCCTTTCCCCTACCACTCCCCTCTCCTCTCCCCCATCCTCCCTCCTCCTCCTCTCCTCTCCCCCCCTCCCTCCCTCCCTCCTCCTCCTCTCCCTTCTCTCTCCCCCCTTCCCCCTTCCCATTCCCCTTTCCCCTCTTTCCCCCCCCCCCTCTCTCTCTCATTCTCACACACTATCTCGCGGTACCACAATTGCCACACTGACAGTCACCACAATCAGAGACACACTCAGGGCTGCCAACGTTACAGAGACGCGTAATCTGCACTGAGAGCAGGGGTGCCAACTTGGGATTCGCAATGAACTACATGTATGAAAGGAGAGGGGGAGGGGGAGGGGGCGGGGGTTAGAAAGGGAACAGGAGGAGAAAGATGGGTTAAAAAGAAATGGAAAAGGAAATATTAATAATAATGATAATAATAAACATATAATAGTAATACAAAACATTAAGAGTAATATCAACGATGATGATTTTTAAAAATATGAGAAATGATAGGTCAAGAGATGAGAAGAGAAGAGAGGACAGAAATATAGTTATATAAAGAAAAGTAGAAAAAGAGAAAGAGGAGGAAAGAAGAAAAGAGAGGAAGAAAGAAAGAGAAAAGGGAAGGGTGTGAGACAGAGAAAGAGAAGGAAAGAGAGAGAAGAAAAGATGAGAAGAAAGTGAAAGAGAGAAAGAGAAAAAAAGAAAGAGAAAGAGAAAAGAAGAGAGAAGACCCCGAAAGACAGGTGGCCGCCCACGAGGGGAAGGTGGGCGTGAGGGGATGGTAACCTCATCACATAAGGGATCTTCTGTCGCTTCCCCTCCTTCCTGTCTTTGGCTGCTCGAGCTCAGGTCCTTCCACCTCCTCCTCCACCTTCATCTCCTCCTCCTTCTCTTCTCTTTTCTCTTCTACCTTCTTTTTTATTCTTCTTCTTTTTCTCCTTCTTTCTCTTCTACTTTCTTTTTTTTTTTTTTTTTTTCCTTCTTCTTCTTCTTCCTCTCCCACTTCCTTTTCTTTTTCTTATTTTCTTTCTTCTTCTTCTTATCCTCCTCTCTCTTCAACTTTTCTTTTCTTTTTTTTCCTTCCACGTTCTCCTCCTCCTCCTCCTCCTTTCTTCTCTACTTCTTCTTTTTATCTTTAACAATTTCCTCTTTCTTCTTTCTCTCCTCATCAGTCCCGTCTTTCTTTCTCTTTCTCACTCTATCTCCCTTTTTTATTCTTCCCTTTTTTTCTCTGGTTCCTTTGAGCCTTCGCCTGATCATGCACTTCGTTCCTTCAGTTTCTCACTTTATTCCCTTTTCTCTCATCCTCATTTCTTCCCCTCTCTCTCCACATTTTATTCCTGCATTTCCCCGTTATCACCATTTTCTCAATCCCTCGTTCCACCTCATCAGCAATTTCTTCGTCTTTCCCTTCCCTCTCTTTTTATCTTTTGCCTTATTCTTCTTCTATTCTCTCTCTCTCTCTCTCTCTCTCTCTTCTCTTCTCTCTCTCTTCTCTCTCTCTCTCTGTCTCCTCTTCTCTTCTCTTCTCTTTCTCTCTGTCTGTCTCTGTCTTCTCTCTCTCTTTCTCAATCCTCATCATCTTCCTCCTTACCATCCTCCTCTCTCTTCTTTCTATCACCTTGGAAAAAAAACAATAATTACTCCACAACAAAGAAAACTTTCTGCCTCCCCCACCCCTCCCCCCTCAAGAAGAAAAAGAGAAAGAAAGAAAAGAAAAAAGAAAGAGAAAAATCGGCGACTCTGGTGTTGAGAATTTCGTGTGCAAAAGCGACCCAACCTCACGCCAGTCTGTCTCTGTCTCTGTCTCTCTCTCTGTCTCTCCTTCTCGCTCTCTCTCTCTTTTTATTCTCTTCTTCCTATATAGCTATCTATATTTCTTTTATTTATTTCTTTTTCTCTCTCTCTCACGCTCATTCCACTATCTATTTCATTCTCTCTCTGTCTCTGTCCGTCTCTCTCCATCTTCTTCAATTCCTTTCCCCTCCCTCCCTTTCTCTCTCCCCACCCCACCCCATCCCTCACACTCCTCTCCTCCTACCCTCTCCCATCTCTCCCCTCCCCATCCCTCCCCCTCCCCTCCTCCATCTCCCCACTCTGACCTGTTGACAGTGCCACCTGACACTCATTCCAGGTGGCGCGGTTTGCAAGGCCATTCTGCAGCCGCCCGCCACCCCATCCGATTCCAATAACAACCGAGACAATAGTTCAACGCGGCATTTCGAAGGTGGTATTAGCATGTGTATATAGCTGTTGCATTTTGGACGGGGGTGGGGGGTGGGGTGGGGGTGGGGGTGGGGTGCGGGCTTATTATGGGGTCGGTTAGGTTTTTTGGATTTTAGCTGTCATCGTATTTTTTTGGGCGGGCAGCGTTGTGTACAACTTGTCGTATTTTGGATTGTGGTTTTGTGTATAGTCTGTCGTATTTTGGATCAGGCCTTGTGTATAACCTCCTGTATTTTGGGTCGGGGGGCTTCTGTGTATAAGCTCTCGTATTTTGGGTCATCCTTGGTGTATAACCCGTTGTATTTTGGGACGGGTCTTGTGTAGAGCTTTTTGTATTCTGGGTCGGGGCCTGTGTATAATTTGTCGTATTTTGGGTCGGGGCTTGTGTATAAGCTATTGTATTCTGGGCCGGGACCTTGTGTATAATCTGTCGTATTTTGACAGAGGCTTTTGCATAAATCCGTTGTATTTTGGATCTGAACCTTGAGTATATAGGCTATTGTATTTAGGATCTATTAGAATAATATTAAAGGGTCCCATTGCTCTTGTATTGTCTGTGATTGCATTGTCCTCCTCCTCCTCTTTATCATGCTTCTTCTCATCCTGAATTATAAAAGGATCGGAGAATGATTTATTCTCTGCAATAAATCTATTCTATCTATGCAATTTTGGATCGTCTATTATTCTGGCTAACAGCTGATGCGGAGGAGGAGGAGGAGGAGGAGGAGGAGGAACAAGAAGAGGAGGAGGGATGAACAAGATGATGATTATGAGGAAGATAAAAAGAAGAGGAAGAGGAGAGGGAGGAGAGGGAAAGAAGGAAAAGAGGAGGAGGAAGAAGGAGAAGGAAGCTGGGGAAGGGGAAAAGGAAGGAGGAGGAAAAGGATAGAAAAGAATACTCTTCAAATGAAAGAGGAAGACGACGAAGAAAAGGAGAATGAAGAAGAGAAAAAAATGAGTAAGAAAAAAGGAAAAGAGAACAGCATCAAAGAATTAGAAGAAAAAAGAAAAAGATTAAAGGAAAAATGAGAAGAAAATTAGATAAAGACGAAGAAGCAGAAATAAAAGGAATAGAAGAGAAAACGAAGAAGAAAAAGAAAAGCAGAAAAAAAGAAGAAACAGAAGTAGAAAGGAAAAGAGAAACAGAAGAATAGAATATAAAAGAAAGAAGAAGGAGAAACAGGAAAAGAAGAAGAAGAAGAAGAAGAAAGCAGGAAACAGAAGAAGAAGTAGTAAAGCAGGAAAAGAAGAAGAAGAAGTAAAGAGAAAGCATGGAAAAGAAGAAGTAAGAAGAAGTTAGTGAAGAGAAAGAGGAAAAGAAAGAAGAAGAAAGAAGGAAGGAAAACCCCACGTGCGCTTATCTCGAAAGTGCGGAAAAGAACAACGGTCTCGGAACAACACGCAACTTCCGGTTTTCCTCCAGCACGTGATCATTATCCTCTTTAGTTCATTTGCTATTTCTTCTTCTTCTTCTTCTTCTTCTTCTTCTTCTTCTTCTTCTTTTTTCTTCTCTTTCTTCTTCTCTTTACTTTTTCTTTTCTTCTTCTTCTTCTTCTTCTTCTTCTACTTTTTTCTTTTTTTTTTCTTTCTTCTTTCTTCTTCTTCGCCTTTTTCCTTTTTTCTTCTTTTTTCTTTTCTCTTCGTTTCATTTATCTATTCCTAATCTTCCGTTTTTTATTTGTTTTTTTTTCCTCTCTCAACTTTCTTATCAATCTTTCTCTGAATCTCTTTCTTTCATAGTTTTTGCTTCCCCTTTGCTTATTCATTGCCTTTCATCTCTTCCTACTTCCTCAATTCTTCTTTCTCACCCTCTTTCCCCATCTCCCCTTCTTTCGCTTTCTCGTTTTTATCGACTTTTTACTTTATTTTCCTCTCTACTATATCATTGCGTCTTCCTTATCCTCTCCTTTATACAACTTTCCTTCCACTTCCTCCTCTACTTTTCACACACCCCATTCCCTCCCCTTCTCCCTCCTCCTCCCCTCCACCCCTTCTTTTCTCCCTCCTCCCTTCCTCCTCTCCCTTCCACCACCTCCCATCCCTTTCCTTCACCTTTCTCCCTTCTTTTTCTCCCTCCTCCTCCCCTCCATCCCTCTTCTTCTCCTCCTCACCTTCCTCCCCTCCTCTTCTCCCTCTTCCCTTCCTCGTCTCCCATCCCTTTCCTTCACCCTTACCTTCTCCTCCTCTCTTTTGCCTTCTTCCTCTCCTCTCCTTCCACCACCCGCCCTCCTCCTCTGCCTTCCAATCCCCCCTTCCTCCTCTCCCATCCCTACCCCTCCTCCCATCCCTGGGCCCCTCCCCTCCTTCACTCCCAACCAAACCAAACAAGTAACCAAACAAGTTTTCCTTTCTCTCAAGCAAAAAACAACACTCGAGAAATTCGTTGAGGTACGTTTACAACAGACGCAAACGCAGAATGGGTCCTGCCTCTCTCTTCTCTTTCTGGGTCCATTGCGGTCTGTCGGTCTGTCTTTGTCTCTGCTTGTCCGGGTCTGCTCTGTTCTGTCTCTGGTCTGTCTGGTCTGTCTGTCTCTGTCTCTTCCGTGTCTGTCTGTCTGTCTGTCCTCTGTCCGTGTCTGCTCTCTCGTCCTGTCTGTCTCTGATCCGTGTCTTCTCCTCTCTCTGTGTCTCTCTGTTCCCGTAAGGTCGGTCTGTCCCTGTCTCTGTCTCATGTCTGTCCGTGTCCCTCTCTCTCTCTCGTCACTGTCTCTCCTTGTCCGATGTCCCTCTCTCCTTCTTGTGTCTCTGTCCGCCCGTGTCCGCTCTCTCTCTGTCTGTGTCTCTCTGTCCGTGTCGGTCTGTCTGTCTCTGTCTCTGTCTGTCCGTGTCTCTCTCTCTCTCTCTGTCTCTGTCCGTGTCTATCTGTAAGTGTGTGTATCTGTCAGTGAGGTTGTGTGTATCTGTCTGTCTGTATGTATCTGTCTGTCAGTCTATCTGTCTGTCTACCTATCTATCTGTAAGTGTGTGTATCTGTCAGTTAGTTTGTGTGTATCTGTCAGTCAGTCTCTCTGTCTATCTGTCTGTCCGCCTGTTGCTGTTTGTCTCCGTCTATTCATCTTTCTGTCTCTCCATTTCATTCTCTATGTCTGTCTGTATGTTTAACCATCGACCTCTTTATCTTTACGTTCTTTTCCTCCCGCTTTCAACTATCTTGTTTCTGTGTTTTTCTTGTCTCTGTCTATTCTCTTCCCCTTTATCTTTTATTTTCACCTCCTCCTTCCCCCTCTTCTTTCTCCGTATTTATTTTCACCATCTCTTTGTCCTCTTTTTCCTATGCTTCTTTCGTCTCTTCCTGTCTACTAATATCACTATTTTTGCTATGTCTTCTTCCCTCTGATTAATTTTCTCTCCGTTTTTATTCTTTCCTTCTTTTCCTCTTTCTTCTCCCCTTTCTCTTGTCTTCCTTCCCCCTTTCTCCCTTTCTCTCTTCCTCTCTGTCCTCTCCTTTCTTCTCTTCTCTCTCCTCCTCCCTCTTCTTGTTTCTCTCTCTCCTCCATCCTTCTTTTTTTTTCCTCCTCCTCCTTCCTTCCTCCTTTCCTTCTCCTTCCTTCTTCCTTCTTCCTTCCTTCCTTCCTTCCTTCCTCCTTCCTTCCTCCTTCCTCCTCCTTCCTTCCTCCTTCTCCTTCTCCATCTCCCTCATTCATCCTCATTCCTCCTTGACAGCAAACGCTCCCACTAAATCTATTGAGACACATATCCGGGACCTGCAGCGGGAAATTTATTGGATAAAAATGAAATAAAAGTATATATATAAAGAGGAAGGTGCGAAGGGAGTGTGGATAAAAATGGAAGAGGAAAAAGGATGGATAAAAATGGAAGAGGAAAAAGGATGATAAAATGGAAGAGGAAAAAAGGTGGATAAAAGTTGAAAGAACAAATTGATAAATGGAAATGAAAAAAATAGGTCGATAAAAACGAATGAATACTAAAAGGGGAATGAAGTTAGAAGAACAAAAAAATGAAAAGAAAACAGGAGGAAATCTTGATTAACATGAAATATCAATACGAAAAAAAAGAAAGGAAGTTTGGATAAAGATAAAAGAAGTGTAAGAGACGGAGGCAAGTGAGGGATAAAATGAAAAAAAAGAAACGAAAAAAATAGAAATTGAAAGAAAACATGTTAAACGGATGAGCTGTGTTCATTTCGACAAATGTAGAAAAATATTTTAATTGAGAATTAATATCCATATAACGCATTGAATGTATCTGACCTGACTTACACAACACACACGCACATACACACATACACACACACACACACACACACACACACACACACACACACACACACACACACACACACACACACACAATAAAAAAAATATATATATATATTTCTATTCAAAATCGGTCAAATACATCTCCTGCGCAGTGAAGACATTAATTATTATTCATATTTGTTTTCTATAAATATTCAAAAAGAAAGAAAGAGCAAAGGAGGAACGGATAAAAATGTAAAGAAAGGAAGAGAGGAGAACACAATAAAGATGTCCGAAGGAGAGAAAGAGGAATGAGGAGTGTTTGAAATGAAATTCGTGCACGGAGAGAGAAAGGAAGGAAGGAAGGAAGGAAGAAGTGAAAAAAAAGAAAGATATTTGGAAAATAAATGAAATTCGTGCATGGAGAGAGAAAGGAAGGAAGGAAGGAGAAATGGATAAAAAAGTGAAAGATATTTGGAAAAAGAAAAACATGTCTAAAAAATTAAATAATTCAAACGGAAAACTGAATGAATGAAAAATGTAAAAAAAAAAAGAAAAAAAGAGAGTACACAAAGAGGACAAAAAAATAAAAATAAAACAATGTTAGTAATCACCAGAAGCACCAAAAAAAAGATGAGGAAAGAAAAGAAAGAAAGAAAGAAAGAAAGAGAGAGAGAGAGAGAGAGAGAGAGAGAGAGAGAGAGAGAGAGAGAGAGAGAGAGAGAGAGAGAGAGAAGAGAGAGAGAGAGAGAGAGAGAGAGAAGAGAGAGAGAGAGAAAGAGAGAAAGAAATAAAAAAAGAAAGAAAGAGAGAAGAAAGAAAAACAACAATGAAAATAAAATCCCCCAAAAGATGGGAGAAATAAAACATGGAAACAGACACAAAAGGACACGACACGATACTATTACAGCAAATAAACAAAAACAAATACAACGAGTCATATAAAAAAATAAAACAAATGGTTCTGAGCCCGACCGCAATACCCCTACGTTATCCTTGTAAAAAAAAAAAAGAGTAATACTTTCTACAATCTCTCTATCCATGCCCCTCTCCCCCTCTCCCCTTTCCCCCTCTTCCCTCTCCCCCCCCTCCCTCCCTCCTCCCTCCCTCCCTCCCTCCTCTTCTCCTCTCCCTATCCTCCCTCTTTCCTCCTTCTTCCTCCTCCTATCCTTCCTCCCCCTCCCTCCATCCTTTTCCACGCGCTCCCTCCCTCCCTCCTCTCCCTCCTCCTTCCTTCCTACCCTCCCACCCCCCCCCCCCCCATCTCCCCCTATGCCCCTACATGACTCGTGAATCGATAAACCTACTATCCCATCCCCCCTCCACCTCCCTCCCTCCCCCCACCTGTTCAGAGATGAATCTACCGCCATTCAAGAACACACTCCCCCCCCTTCCCCTCCTCCCCCTTCCCCCCTGGTTATCATCGCCTCTGACCAATCCCCCTGGCGCTGTTCTGTCCTTTCTCCTCCTCCTCCTCCTCCTCCTCCTCCTCCTCCTCCTCTTCTCTTTCTCTTCCTTTTCTTCTTTCTTCTTCTGTGTTCATTTCTTTTCCCCTTTCTTCCTCTGTTATGTTTTTTTCATTTTTTCCTCTTCCATCCTCGCCCCCTCCTCCTCCTCCTCCTTCTCCTCTAACCCCCCTCTCCACCTCTCTTCTCCCCCTTCCTCTTCTCCTCCTCTCCTCCTCCCTCCTCCTCTAGTCCCCTTCCCCCCCCCCTCCTTTCCTCCTCCTCCCCCCTCCTCCTCTCCCCTTCCTCCCCTCCTCCTCCTCCTCCTCCTCCTCCTCCTCTCCTCCTCCTCCCTCCTCCTCCTCCGCCTCCTGATGCCAACGCTACCGCTACATAACGCCGCCGCCGCCGCCGCCGCCACCCCACAGAGCGCCGCTACCAACCGTCGTGGTGGGATGGGGGTGAGGGAAAGGAGGGGGGAGGGGGGAAAGGAGGAGAAGCGAGGAGGGAAGGGGAGAAGGAGGAGAAGCGAGAGGGGGGGAGGAGGAGGGGGGAAGGAGACAAGGCAACGGCGTTGATTGGTCGAGGGCGAGAGCGTCCCGCGCCCTCACCCAATCAGAGCGCGGGGAATTCCGTTTCTCCCTGCTCCTCCCTCCCTCCCCCCCCATCTCTTCTCCTATCCTCCCCTTCCCCCTTTATCCCCTTCCCTCCTGTCCCTTCACATCCCTCCCCTAACCCCTCCCATCTCTTGCCCTTCCCCCTACCCACTCCTGCCCCTTCTCTCCCCTCCCTCCTGTCCCTTCACACCCTCTCCTAACCCCTCCCACCCTCCTGTCCCCTTCACACCCCTCCTAACCTCCCACCCTCCCCCCTCTCTCTCCCCCCTCTGCCCCTCCTCCCTTAGACGAACGCAACAAAGGAGTGGATTCATGTTTACAAATCCGGCTACACGAGAGCGCCCTTACACGAACGCTGGATGCTTTCTTTCTTTTTTTCCTTTTTTTTCGTTTCTTTCTTTCTCTCGTAATTTCCTACCTTGCTTTTATTTCCTCTCTTTCATAACTTCCTCCCTTGTTTTTTTTTATTTCTATTCTTTTTATTTTCCTTTTTTTATTTTATTTTCATCTCTTTACTTCTTCCTCTTTTTCCCTTCCACTTCCGATTTCTTCTCGGTTGCTCGACACCCGAAGAGAAGAGAAAAGAAAAGAGAAGAGATGGGTCGATAAAGCAATAAAGAGAGAGAAAAAAAATGCAAAACGAAAGGAAGAAAAGAAAAGAAAGAGAGAGAGAGAGAGAGAAGAGAGAGAGAGAGAGAGAGAGAGAGAGAGAGAGAGAGAGAGAGAGAGAGAAGAGAGAGAGAGAGAGAGAGAGAGAGAGAGAGAGAGAGAGAGAATATAAAAAAACGTCTTTCAAATTGGATCGCGGCTCAGAAAGGATGTGTCGGAGATCGCCTGTGGGAGTGAATGAATTGAAAGGAAGAGGAGGAGGAGAGAGGAGAGGGGGAGGGAAGAAGGAAGAGGAGGAGAGTAGGAGAGGGGAGGGGAGGGAGGGAGGAAGGAAGGAAGAGGAGGAGAGTAGGAGAGGGGGGGGAGGGAGGGAGGGAATAAGGAAGGAGGAGAGTAGGAGAGGAGGAAAAGAAGGAGGAGGAGAGGAGGAAAAGGAGGAGAGTAGGAGAGGGAAGGGAGGGAAGAAAGAAGGAAGAGTAGGAGGAGGGGAGGGAAGAAGGAAGAGGGAAGGAGGGAGGGGAAGATGGAAGAAGGGAGGGAGTGAAGGAAAGAGAGAGGAAAGAAGGGAAGGAGAGAGGGGAGAAGGAAGGGGGTGGAGAGGAAGGGAAGGGGTGGAGAGAGGGAGAGGAGAGGAGGGAACGAAGGCGGGAGGAGAGGAGGGAGGGAGGGAGGGAGGGAGGGAGGGAGGAGGGAGGAGGAGGGAGGGAGGGAGGGAGGGAGGAGGGAGGGAGGGAAGGGAGGAGGGAGGGAGGAGAGAGAGAGAGAGAGAGAGAGAGAGAGAGAGAGAGAGAGAGAGAGAGAGAGAGAGAGAGAGAGAGAGGAGAGAGAGAGAGAGAGAGAGAGTGAGAGAGAGCGTAAACAAAATAAACAGAGAACACACTAAAAAAAAAATCGTAACAAGCAAACCAAACCAAACAAAAAATAAAACCGAAATACAAAAACCCCAAACCGTATCAAAGAAGCAGAGACAGTGAACACGAAAAAAAAAAAAAAAAAAAAAAACGAATAGAAAAACCAAAAATCGTATGAAACCCGCCAAGGACCCAGAGAAAGAGGGAGAGAAGCAAAAAAGTAGACACAGAGAAACGGAAAAAAACAACAACTAATAAACAAAACAAACAAACCGAAATAGAAAACCAAAAACCGTATCAAAGCCCATAAAATTCGTAACAAGCAAACCAAAAAAAAAAAAATAAATAAATAATAATAATAAATAATAAATAAATAAATAAAAGTAAATAGATAACACCGAAATAGCAAAACCAAAAAAACGAATCCAACCCGCCCAAGGACCCAGAGAAAGAGAGAGAGAAGCAAAAGAAGCAGACACAGAACACGACAAAAAGAAATTACAAACAAACCAAAAAAATAAAAATAATAAATAATAATAATAATAAAAAAAAACGAAATAGCAAAACCCAAAAACCGAATCCAACCCGCCCAAGGACCCAGAGAAAGAGAGAGAGAAGCAAAAGAAGCAGAGACAGAACACGAAAAAAATTACAAAAAAAATAAAAAAATAAAAAAATAAAAATAAAAACAAAACTAAGAAACCGAATCAAACCCGCCCAAGGACCCAGAGAAAGAGAGAGAGAAGCAAAAGAAGCAGAGACAGAACACGACAAAAAAAATAATAAATAAAAATAAATAAATAAAAAAAAAAAAAAAAAACGAAAATAAAACAAACCTAAGAAACCGAATCCCCCCCGGCCAAGGCCCCGCGTCCTGGCCAACGACGGCCCTCCGGCGACGGCGGCGACGGCAGCGCCCCCCTCGGCGATGGCCGGCCAGACGAGGCGGAAAACTTTCCTCTCGCATCTTGATTCCTTTTATATCCAGGCCCCTCCCTCCTTCTCGCCTTCTCTCTTTCTTTCGCTCTCTCTCTCGAGGTTTCTCTCTTTCTCGCCTTCTCTCTCTCCTTCGAGGTTTTCTCTCTCTCTCTCTCTCTCTCTCTCTCTCTCTCTCTCTCTCTCTCTCTCTCTCTCTCTCTCTCTCATGTGCATGTCGGGCTTTCTCAATTTTCTTTCCGCCCTTTTCTCCCTCCCTCCTTTTCTCTTCCTTCCGTCCTTTTTTTTCCTTCCTTCCTCCCTTCCTCCCCGTCTTTTTTTCTTTCCTTCCTTCCTTCCTTCCGCCCTCCCCCCCCCCCCCCCTTCCTTCTCTCTTCACTTTTTTTGTTTTCTCTTCTCTATAATCTCTTTCTTTCATTATCCCTCCTCCTCCCTTTGTTTCACTCCTTTTCACCTCATTTTTATCCTCATTACTACGTGCTCTCATGGGAGAAAGGGGAAGAGGAATTACGAAGAGGGGAATAGAGAAAGACCAATAAACTGTCGGATAAAGGGACCATACGATGGCGATAGTTAAAGAGATGGATAAATAGATGGAGAGGGAGAGGATGAAGGGAAATGGAAAGCGGGAGGGAGGAAGGGAGGGAGGGAAGGAGGGAGGCAGACAGAGAGAACGAGAAAGAGAAAGTAGAGAGAGAACGTGAAAGAGAAGTGGAGAGAGAACGAGAAACAGAACTAAAGAGAGAGAGAAAGAAATAAGAAACCCATAGACGAAAAAAAGAACAACAACCACAAACACACAAAAAAAAAAACGAAAAGAAACAAAAGAAAGAAAGAAACAAACGGAAAAAAAATCTCCAAAGGTCATTATTGACGAGAACATAAAATGACCAGAGGATACAACAACCATTAAGAAGAAAAAAAGAAAAGAAGAAAAAAAAAAAATCTCAGTAATTAAACCTCGAGGCCTAAAATCCCATACTACCACCCCCCTCTCTCTCCCCCTACACCCCCCCTCCCTCCTTCTGATTCTCTCTCCTATCTTATCTCCCATCTACTCCTCTTCATTCGCCTCTCCCTTAATTCATCTCCAACCTTCTTTTATTGCCTACCTCTCCTATCTTATATTCTTCCTATCATAATTTATCTGATTTTCTATTTTATCATATCTCCTTTATATCTTACCGTGTCCTATCTTATCCTATCCCCTTCATATCCTATCTTATCCTATTCCCTTCCCATCCTATCCTATCCTACTTTATCCTCCCCTTCCCATCCTATCCTATACATCCTATCGTATCCTATCCTTCCCTATTCACTCCCTACCTTGCCCTATTTCCTCCCTATTCTATCTTGTTTCCTCCCTATCCTATCCTATCCTGTCTTCCCCTATTTCCTCCCCCATCTTACCTATTCCCTTCCTATCCTATCCTATTCTGCCTCATCCTTTTCCCTTCCCATGTTGTATCCCTTTCCTTTCCTATCCTATTCCTTCCCTATTATCCTATTCCCCTCCCTATCCTACCCAAAGCCTGGATCATGATAACAGGAGTGGGGGAGAGGGGAGAGGGGAGAGGGGAGAGAGTAGGGGGTAGGGAGAGGGGAGGAGAGGAGTAGGGGAGAGGGAGTAGGGGAGAGGGGAGAGGGGAGTAGGGGGAGAGGGAGTAGGAGAGGGGGAGTAGGGAGTGGGGGAGAGGGAGAGAGAGGGGAGGGGGGAGTGGGGGGGTCCTTTTCCGAAACCCCATAGCGATCTAATCCAATATCCTGGTGGTGGTGGGGTGGGGGTTGGGGGGCGTAAAGAGGGAGGGAGGGGGAAGAGAAGAACACGGCAAGAAAAGAGAAGAAAAGGGGGAAGGGGGGAGGGTGGAGGGGCGGCTGGGGAGGGGATAGAGAAAGAGAAAGATGAGGAAAATTACTGTCTTCATGAGTCAGCGAATTACAGATACAAACCGACGAATGGGAGGGGAAAAAGAGATAGATAGTCTGATAGATAGATGTACAGATAGCATAACAAAGTTGGGCAGGATAGAGACACGGAGAGAGAAGAGGAAAGGAAAGGAGAGGAGAGGAGAAAGGAAGAGGAGAGGAGAGGAGAGAGAGAAGGAGAGGAGAGGAGAGAGAAGAAGAAGAAGAGGAAAGGAAAGGAGAGAAGAGGAGAGAAGAGAAGAAAAGGAGAAGGAGAGAAGAGGAGAGGAGAGAGGAGAAGAAAGGAGAAGAGAGAAGACAAGAGAAGTGAAGAAGAAAAGCGAAGAAAGAATTCGAGCGAGCAAATGGAATCTGGAAGCAACTTTAATAAAGATTACCGCAAATTGAAAACGATAAAAAACACGCCTCGGCCAAACAAACAAATAAATAAATAATAGGAAATAAACCAACAAAGCTTACATACGAAGAAAAAAATAGATAAATATATAAATGGATAATAGAAAATAGGTAAATAAACCCCACATATGTATGAATGAATGAATGAATAAATGTATGAATAGATAAAATAAATAATAGTAAATAAAATCAAACAAAACCCCTTCAAATGAATAAACAAAATAAATAGACAATCAAATAATAATAATCAACAAATCCTACACATGAATAAATAAATAAATGAATAAACAAAGGAAGAAAGAAAGAAAAGAAATATAAAAATAAATAAACAGTAAATGAATAAAGAAAGAAAGAAAAGAAAAAATAAGAAAATGAAGATATAAAATAAATAAACAAATAAATGAATAATAATTTTAAAAAAAAAGCGACGATTCACAAACCTCGTAGCAACACCCCCCCCCCACGGCCCGGGTTCCACCGCTTCACCGTGAAAAGAGGCAGAAAAATCCACCCAAATCTAGGCCTACCTACGAGGAAGGGCGCAAATCCACGTGCTCCGACACCTAGGCCTATCGAGCCCCCAAACAGCTGTTTAAAGGACAAGGGAGGGGGAGGG
>NW_020869923.1:329615-331092 GCF_003789085.1 Penaeus vannamei | reverse complement strand
TGTTTTACAGCTAAATAATTCTACTTTTAATCCAAACACAATAAGACGATTGTGAATATCACTTTTTCTTAATGTACAAACTCTTAAAAAAGAAAAAAAAAAAAAAAAAAAAAAAATAGGGAAATGCAGATTATATATATACAATGAGAATTCCACTTCGAAACTGGTTTGTGTTTTCTATATATATTTTTTTTTCTTTTTTGTGCAACCGAAATTACTCAAGCAGGTCACCAGGATCAGATAAAGGGGAAATCCGGCTTAACTGTTGCCTAAATCGGTACAAAATATTTGAGGAAAATTTTAGGAGTCAAAAGTCGAAAATTGGATACAAGAGACACACGTTACGGGTATGCTATAATGTACATGTGTGTGAAAGAGAAAGAGATATAGAGAATAGAGATAGTGAGAGATATATAATAGGCGAGAGGAAGAGGAGAGAGGAAGAGGGAGAGAGAGAGAGAGAGAGAGAGAGAGAGAGAGAGAGAGAGAGAGAGAGAGAGAGAGAGAGAGAGAGAGAAGAGAGAGAGAGAGAGAGACGATAGCTAGCTAGAAGAGAGAGAGAAAGAGACAAACATACGACAAGACAAAGACAGAGATAGACAGAGACAAGAGAGACAGAGAATTAGAGATAGAGCAGAATAGATGCTGTATAGCTAAATAGAAAAAGAGAGCATCCCTCTCTCTCTCTATGCCCCCCCCGCTCTCTCTCTCTCTTTCTCTCTCTCTCTCTTCATCTCCATCTCTCTCTCTCTTCTCTTTCTCCTCTCTCTCTATTCTCTCCTCTCTCTCTGTTTCTCTCCTTGCTCTCTGGAAAGAACAAGAATTCAACCCGCATCACGGACAGAACCACGCTACTACACGAAATCTCAAGAGGCTAAGCACAACCCAAACTCACTTCCTACAATTACTACGACTGTACACGTTGGGCATGTTCTGTGTATTGGGTATGTACGTTGGCATCCTTATCTTGGCGTGTGTGATTTTTTTTCTCCAAATAACAATGAGGCTGTGAGTGTGTTGTTTGCATTTACCTTGAAATTCACTGAATGGTTGGAATCCTGAGTGTAAAATACCTTTTTAAGGAATGTGCAGGATTATGGGTTGATAGAATGGTAAATAAATTTCATGAGAAATATGGAAATGAATACAACTATTGTTCCTATATTATGATACTATAATTATTATTAATTATATTATGATTATTATTTACCATCATTATTGTTATCAATGATTTATTTCTGTATCGTATTATCTTATTTTTTAATATCAATATATGCATGTGCGTGCATGTGTGTATGCGTGTGTGTGTGTGTGTGTGTGTGTGTGTGTGTGTGTGTGTACGCGCCGCGTGTTGTTGTGTGTGTATGTATGCGTTGTGTATGTGTGTGTGTGAACTGCACACCCCCTCACACACACATATAATTACCGCTTCTTCAGCACCACACGTATTATCTTCACCATCTCTGTTACTACTATT
>NW_020869923.1:317115-324615 GCF_003789085.1 Penaeus vannamei | reverse complement strand
TACGTTTAGTGCGTTGACGAGGCAAGGTTGCGAGGGGTGGTGCGTTGGTGGCGTATGACGTAGTGACCGGGTTCGCTTTGTTTGGCGGGGTTTCGGGGCTTTATATACCTGTCTTGTCGGTAGTTCGTACTTATGTTGTTTGTTTAGTTGTATTTTCTTTTTTCTATTTCTATTTTTTTTATTTGCTCTTACGAGCATGCAGACTTCTTTTCTCTGTTCTTTTCTTCTCGTTGCTCGGTCTCGTTCCTCTCTTTCTCTCTTTCTCCTTTCTACCTTCTCTTCCCGTCCTCTACCCTCTCCGGCATCCGCTCCTTTCTCTTTTTCCTTTTCCGTAACTCTCTCAGAAGATTCCTCCCTTCCTATCCCTGCTTTCCCTTTCCTGTTTCCCTCGCTTCCTCAGGACTTCATCTTCTTCCTCTCATGCTCCCCCTTTCTCCTTCCTTCCCTCCTCTCTCCCGATCGTTTGCCTCTCGCTTCCTCAGCTCTCTCCCAGCCCCCCTTTCTCCTCGCTTCCCTTGCTCTCTTCATCTCGCACACTCCCACGCCTTCGCTCCTTCCTTTATCCTGCCCCCCCTCCCCGCTTTACCTTCTTCCTTCCCTCCCTCCCTCCTCCCGCCCCTTTTCTCTCTTCCATATCTTGCCCTTTCTACTCGGCCCCTGCTTCCCTCCTTGCCTTCTCCTCTCTCCCCTGTCCCCCCTTCACCCTCCTGTAGCCTTCCTGCGCCTCGTTCCCTCCCCCCCTGCCTTTCTCCTTCCTTCCTCTCCTTTCCACACCGCCGACTTCCCCCAATCTCTCCATGCTGTACCTCTCGTTCCTTTCCCCACTTTCCCCGTCTGCTCTAACGCAATTCAATCATAGAAAGTACTTAGTCGCTCAAGTACCTAACCTACATGCAAATGAACCCACTCAGCGCCTCTGGGTAAGGATATGGGGCCTCACCCTTCCTTCAAACTACCTCGTGACCCTCGATTTAGATCTAAGCGGCTGGTCTCGCGTAAAATCCCTTACCCAAACATCCTGCCCTCTTCTGTGAGCAAGTACATAGGACACCTATTACGCGAAGGGGGAATAATCACAGAGAATTGATGTGTTAGAAGCGCGTCAGAGGTAACCTTGGAGTACCACGTTTTAAAAAATGCGTATTATTTCCAGGTTCGTGTTGTAGTTCGTGGTTGGGGGGTGGGGGTGGGGGTGGGGGGAAGGACTTGCTGTGGTTTGTGAGGAGGTAACAGTAGCACTGGGTTAAAAAAGAAGTAAGATAGATCGGAGAGAAAAGAGCGAGAAAAAAAAGGTCATTAATTACGCCCTTGCACGAGAAAAAAAGATGTATTACCACTTACTTCTTGAGTCGACCTTGACTTTCGTTCTAGTTCACTGAGTCTGTGAGGAGTCTTATGCCCACTGACTAACAAACTGCTTTTAGCGAGAGAAAAAACTGACGTTCCAGCAAGTCAATATTTCAAAGTTTATCGCTTATTCCACGAATAGTGAGTAACGCTCATTGCATATAAACCCAATATCGTCCACTGAGACTTGTACCATAAATGTTCTGGAACACAAGAGGTATTTGGGACAAAGAGACACAAGAGAGGCATTACATCAAATATATTATTGTAATAGCATAGAACAAATATTATATATCTGCTACTTGTACTATGGCTACTACTACTTCTACTATTATTACTACTACTACTGCTACTGCTATCAACATTGAAAATAACAATATTAACTGTATTAGTAATAATCCTTGTTATTGTCATTGCCACTGCTACGATTTTTTATCAGTATTATTGTCTGTCCTTCTCTATCTCTCTGGCGGTAACCATGACTTCGAAGCAGTATTGTTATATCGTCCAGCTTCCAGCTAATACTAGTTACAGCAGGAAACCACACGCGGTGGCAGCAGCAAGAGTGATAATGTCAGTGAATGATAGTGAATGATAATGGTCGTAGTGGTGATGAATCTGATGATGTGGGAATGATAATAATGATGAAAATAATAATAATGAGAACCAATGTCGTCTTGGGGTTTGCATTTTTCCCTATTCTGTTTATTCATTTTATCTTTTTCTCTATCATTATCTTTTTTATGCTCTTTCCTCGACAAACTACGTGCAAATTTGCATTTTTTTGAATGAATATTTATGTTCTATTTAAACCTTCAGTTATCACAACGCAATTTGCATATTAACATTGTAATGTTTTTAATTAGTTTTCAAGATGTGTTGCTGTCGCTCTGCTTATAATTATTATACGTCTGTTGTTGTTTATTTACTCATTCACTGATTTATTAATTTGTCTATCTATTCTTTACTATGTATTTATCATTATATATTTAGATTCATCTGTTTATTCTTTATTTCTATTTTTGTGGAGCTCTTTGTAATTTTTCTTTCCATTTTTCATATATTTTTTGTTTCACCGTGTCGCTTGTTGTTTTCGAGATCGTTAACCTCATTTTTTTCTCCTTTTATCACATTTATTCTCTTACTTCCACCTTTTCTTTCTTACTTTCTTACTTTACTTTTACTTTCTTTTTTTCTCTCTCTTATCCCTTCCCTTTTCTTCTCTTCTTAATATAACTATCTCCCTCTGCCTCTCATTTTTATCACTACTTTTCTCATCTCCTCCATTTATCCTTTCTCTTCCCCTTTCCTTTCTTCCCTCCTACGTTCCTGTTCGTCCTCAGCGCGCACGTCGTAGCCTGTAGCGGTTCTCGAAGGTCGACGAGTGTGTCCTACCCTTCTGTCGACCACGCCCACCTCTCGTAACGCCCTCTCCTTTCCTTTAAACTCCGCCTACTCCTCCTTAAGCCACGCCTACTCCTCTCAAGTCCCACTTATTCCTCCTCGAGCCCTCTCAAAACCACGCCTACTACTTCTCTCAAGTTCTGCTTACTCCTCGAGACACCCTACTCTCCTCTCAAAGTCCTTCCTCCTCGAAGCCAACCACGCCTACTACTCCTCTCAAGTCCCACCTACCCTCGAGCACACCTACTACTCCTCTCAAGTCCCACCTACTCCTCGAGAGGCAATCTACTACTCTCAACCGCCCACTCATCCTCGAACCCCTTTTCACGTCCTACCTACTCCTCTACTCCTCCAATACTTCTTTTAAGCTCCGCCTCCTCCTCCACACCTTTCTTCTCCGTTAGATTTCAAAACATACCCTGTGCCCTGTTACATTACTTGGGTACGAAATGTATAAAGGCTAAATAAACAATTCATAATTATTGTATCGCAGTAAAGTGAATGAGGATTTTACACAACATAAGAGATGTATTTAATTTTTTTTTTCGAATATGTCTTCGTCAGAAATACATACAAACGTATCTCACGAAGATATTGATTGTGATAATGATGATGATGATAATGATGATAATCATAATTAATGATGATAATGATAATGCTAATGATAATAACAATAATGATATTAATGATAATGATAATAATAGAAGTAATGATAATGATAATGATAATAATGAGTTATGATAATGATTATAACAAAAGTAATAGTAATAATACTAATAATAACGATGATGATGATAATGATAGTGAAATTAAAAATAATGCTGATAATGATCATAACAATAATAGTAATAATAGTGATAATAACAACAAAAAACAAGATTGATAACAAATGATAATAATAATATCAATGATACTTCCACTACTACTACTATTACTATTAACAGTATTAAAGTTGATGATAATACTATTAATAATGATAATAATGATAATAATGATAAGAAGAAAAATAATAGAAATAATGATAATAATAATGATAATAACAATAATGGTAAGGATAATGATAATGGTAAACAAAAAGATGATAATAATGATATTAACAATAAGGGTAATAATAACAATGAAAATGATAATGATAATAATGATAATGGCAATGATAATAGTAATAATAATAATAACAATGATAATTACAGCAATAATAATGATTATGATATCAATAATAGTAATGATAATCATAGCAATAATGATGATAGCAATGATAATATAAACAATAATTGTTTTAATGATAAACATAACAATAATGATAACTGAAATCAAAGCAATAATGATGACAGTGATAACAATAAGGAAAGTAATGATAATAATAATGATAGTGATGATAATAACATTAATGATAATGAATAACAATAGAAATGATAACAATAATAATAATGATAAATAATAACAATAACAATAATGATAATAAAGATAATGATAATAACAACAATGATAGCAATAATATAAATAATAAATAATGATAACAATAATAATAATAATGATAATAATATTATAATGATAATGATAATGAAAAATAATGATAATAACAATAACAATAATGATAATAATAATAATAACAATAATGATAATAACAATAATAATAAACAATAATAATAATAATAACAATAATGATAATAACAATAACAATAATGATAATAATGATAATAACTAATGATAATAACAATAATAATACAATAATGATAATAACAATAATAATACAATAATGATAACAATAATGATAATAATGATAATAAATAATGATGATAATAACATAACAATAAACAATAATGATAACACCAAGCATCACAAAGAGAGAAAATAAAAGTTAACGAACACAAGTCCAGAAGTTCACACCCTGATGAAATCTCCATGCTTTGACTTCCTGGTAGACGCACGCCCTACCACATCTACCACTCAAACCAGGGCGTGGTAGACAACGAGGTAGGTGGGCGTGGTTGTGGGCGTGGCAGAGAGATAGTCCGCGCCTACATCTACCCCCATTGGCCTTCAGGAGATCCATATATATAGAAATAAACATGTTTATTCTTTCTAAACAAGGGACCTCGGAATGAGGCTGTTCGGTCGTCCCGAAACCCTTGTTTGCGTTCCTTTGTGTTTTCTTTGTTTGTTTTGGGATTGCTTTGCGTTTGTTTGTCTTTGTTTGCTTTCTTTTTTTCTTGTTCTTTGTATTTGTTTGGCTTCCGTTGTTTTTAGTTGTTTACGTCTTTTGTTTCTTGTTTCTATCTTTTTCTTTTTTCTTGTTATTTGTTTGCGTTCCTTTGTTTTTGGGATTCCTTTGTGTTTGTTTCTCTTGTTTACACTTCTTTGTTTGTTTTTCAGCTTTTCTTTGCGTTCCTTTGTTTGCTTTTTTTTGTTTCTTCCTGTTCTTTGTTTCTATTTTTTTCTTTGTATGCTTTCATTTGTTTTTCTATTTGTTTGCGTTCCTTTGAATCTTATTTGTTTGGCTTCCTTTGTGTTTGTTTTTCTTTGTTTACGTTGTTTCTTCGTTTCCTTTTTTTCTTTGATTGCTTTCCTTTGTTTCATCCTGTTCTTTGTTTAAGTTCCTTTGTTTTTCTTTGTTTCTATCTCTTTTCTACTTTTTATGTGCCTTTGTTTTTTCTTTGTATTTCTATATTTTTTCTTTGTTTGCTTTCTTTTGTTTTTTCTTAATCGTTGTGTGTCCTTTTTCTTGAGATTTTGTTTGTTTATTTTAGAATTTGGTTTGATTGGAAGCTTGTAATAGATTTAGTAAAATTCATTGGTGATAATGATAATGAAAATAGCAATATGCAGTTAGTTTTCCTATTTTCTTGAGATTTTGTTTGTTTATATTTAGAATCTTGGTTTGATTGGAAGCTTACGATAATCATGGTAATAGTAACTACAATAACGATAATAACAATAATGATAATGATGATGCCAGTGATGATAACGATAATCAAAATAATAACGATGATTTTGATAACAAAAATACTATTATTATCATTGCTACTATTGCTGATACTGCTACTACAACGATAACAACTAATTCTACTACTATGGTAGTGGTGAAAATATTAATGATGATAATTATAATCATTATTATTATCGTAATAGAAAAAAAATAATGGCAATAATTGTAATGATAATATTAGTGATGCTAGTAATAATAATAGTAATAATACTGGTAATGATAATGATTATGAAATGATTGTCATAATAACAGTAATAGTGACAAAATAAAGAAATAAAAATAACGATAAGAAGTAAGATAAAAACATCAATCTACCAACATTAGTCAGAATCAGATCCCCAAATTGATACCCTGGCGATTACTAGGCCAAAGTGATTACGGGACAAAGAAGAGGGGGGGGGGGGGTGATGGAGGAAGGGAGGAGGGAATAACGAACCAGGAACGGTGGGGTGGGGGTGCGTGGGGTGGGGGGGGGGAGGTGATCTGAGAGGAAAACGGCCTACCTGCATTTACGCTAGCTAGGCCTAGGTACGCGTCCAAGACCTATCGATCTAGGCTTGGTGACTTCCTGGTTGGTGGTGACATAGATTCCATTTCCTGAATGATGTGATGTGTGGGAGCTGTTCAGCGTGTTTGTTATGAAATGGTAATAGTGATGATTTTTTAAGTGAATGGATTTGTTAATAAAGACTGTGTAGTTGACTGAGAAGATTTTTGAACTAGATATCATCATGGATTAAATTGGAAGGGGAGGAGAGGGGGAGATGGAGGGAGGCAGAGAGAGAGGAGAGAAAGGGAGGAGGGAGAGAGAGGGAGGGAGGTTGAGAGAGAGGGGAGGGACGGTAGAGGAGAGGGGAGTGAGGGTGAACGGTGAGGGAGGGAGGAGCGGAGGAGGGCAGGGAGGGAGGGAGAGGAGGAGAGGAGGAAGAGGAGAGGAGGAGGGAGGGAGGGATGAGAGAGAGAGGAGGGGGAGGGGGAGAGAGAGAGAGGAGGAGGAGGAGGGAGGGAGAGAGAGAGGGAGAGAGAGGGAGGGAGAGAGAGGGGTAGGGAGCGGGAGGGAGGGAGGGAGGACCGAGAGAGCGGGATGAGAGAGAGAGAGGGAGAGGAGAGAGAGAGAGAGGAGGAGAGGGAAGGGAGGGAGGGAGGAGGGAGGGGAAAGGGCAGAGGGAGGAGAGAGAGAGAGGAAAGAAGAGGAGGGAGGAGAGAGAAGAGAGAGGAGAGAGAGAGGAGGAGAGAGAGGAGGAGGGAGAGAGAGAGAGAGAGGGAAGGAGAGAGAGAGAGAGGAGAGGAGAGAGGAGAGAGAGAGAGGAGAGAGAGAGAGAGAGAGAGAGAGAGAGAGAAGAAGGAGAGAGAGAGAGGGAGAGAGAGAGAGGAGAGAGAGAGAGAGAGAAGAGAGAGAGAGAAGAAGAGAGAGAGAGAGAATGAGAGAGAGAGAAGGGAGAGAGAAGATGGAGAAAAGGGAAAGAGAGGAGAGAGAGAGCAGAGAAAGAGGGGAGAGAAGAGAAGAGAGAGAGGAGAGGAGAGAGAGAGAGGAGAGAGAGGAGAAAGGAGAGGGAGAGAGGAGGAGAGAGGGAGGGAGAGGGAAGGGAGGAGGAGGGAAGGGGAGGGGAGGAGGGAGGGAGGGGAGGGAAGGGAGGAGGGGAGGGAGGGGAGGGAGGAAGCAGAAGAGAAAAGGGGGAATGAAAGGGAAGGGAGGGGGAGGAGAGGAGGAGGGAGGAGAGAGGGAGAGGGAGAGAGAGAGAGGTAGGAAGCGGGAGGGAGGA
>NW_020869923.1:298819-301319 GCF_003789085.1 Penaeus vannamei | reverse complement strand
TGACAAACATACACGAACCTATATACACATGCAAACACTCATACACACATACATTCACATACACATTAATAAACTTTGCACACACATACAAGGCTTCACATATACATATATAAACTTTCGCACACACACACACACCTCCCTTCCTCCCCATCCATATACACATACGCAACCCCTCCCCCCTCCCCCTTCTCCTCCAGGGATTCCCCTTTCCCTTCCCCCCTCCTCCTGGTGTATCCTCCCCCTACTCCCCCCTTCGCCAACCATACTCCCCTCCCTTTCCTCCTTCTCCTCCAAACATACCCCCTTCCCCTTTCTCCTTCAACTATCCTCTCCCACCCCATCCCTCCTCCATTCTCCTCCTTCCCTCCCTCCTCCCCCTTCCCTCCCCTCTCCCTTCCCCCTCTCCCTCTTCTCCTCATTTCCTCTCCCCCTTCCCCCTCCTCCTCCAAACATACTCCCTTCCCCTCGTCTCTCTCCCTCTATCTCCTCCATTCCCTCCCCCCTCCTCCTTCTCCTCCAACTATCCTCTCCCACCCCTCCTCCCCTTCTCCTCCATTCCCCTCCCTTCCCTCCCTCCTCCACTCCTTCTCCCTCCTTCTCCAGACAGACCCCCCCCCCAACGCCAGCTATTGTTCTCGCTCTGCCTTTAATACGAGCTTGATCTATAGAGGCGTAAATGGTATTGGGGGTCAATCCAACGACGCCCCTAATGAATGCATCCGTCGGATTACCTTCCCCGCGATCATTTGTTCCGTTTCCCGGCCGCTACCGCATCCTCCCGCTACTCTATTAGCAGAAAGCCGCTAGCTGCCCCTTCGCTGCTCTTATTCCGCTACGGTTACGGTTTGAATTTCCCGCTATTTCCGCCGCTCGTCGTTGTGTTTCTTTTCCGCTATGTTACGGTTAGGTTTTCCGCTATTTCGTCGCTAGCTGCTTGTCGCTACACTTTCCCGCTACGCTGTTGTGTAGTCTTGCCGCACCTTTACCTGCCATCGCTGCACCTCTCCGCTACATCGCCGTCAATTCATTTTACACCTCTGCTAACGATTTGTCTTCCCTCTTCACCGATACACCGCTGCATCCTCTCGCTACACCACTACTCCTTCCCGCTACAACAACGACGCTGCTACGGATGCTATTGCTACACCGGTAACCCTGCCCTTTCCCGCTGCTCCGCTGCGTCCTCCTTCTGTATCTCCGCTGTTGTATCTTCCCTCTACACCGCCGCGGCTACACCATCCCGCTACACGACTGCATTCCCTCGCTACACCGCTGTATACTTCCGCAACACCGCTGTATCCTTTTGATATACCGCTACACCGCTGTATGCTTTCGCTTCACCGCTACGCCATCCCGCTTCACCTCAGTATCCTTTCGATATACCGCAATACCTTCGTAATCGCTACACCGTTGTCGCTCGCCTTCTCTTTGCACCGTCGCGTTACACCACTGACGCCGCTGCGTATCCTCCTGCAACGCCGCTACATGCTACACCATGCCGCTACACCGCTACCTGCTTCACCATCCCGCTAGACCGCTACCTGCTACATCATCCCGCTAGACCGCTACCTGCTACACCATCCCGCTAGACCGCTACCTGCTACACCACTTAATCCTCCTGCCGCATACTACATCGCCGCCCTTTCCGTATCATCCACCACCGCCACCTACACCGCATTCTCCCGATACACTCCCACCGCCACCGCCGCTGCCGCATTTTCCTGCTACACCGCCGCCGCTAGCACATATTTCCCCGCTACATTGCCACTGCTGTCGCATGTTCCCGCTACACTGCTTACGCAGATCTGTACACACACCCACACACACACAAACACACATACACAACTATACATGTAAGTTCGGCCGTAGCCAGAATACGCACATACGACATACACAGGTATATCACATGTTACGCTCAAATGTGGAATGAACGTAAAGAATAAAAAGAAGAGCGAGAAGAAAGAAAAATAAGGCGAAGAAATTAAAAGAACAAAAACGAAAACGAAGAGAAGAAAGAAGAATAAAAAGAATGATAATATGAAATCTGATGAGGAACCAAGATTCACTGCCTCCGTTTTATCATGGTCGTCATTGTTATCATCATTATTATTATCATAATTATAATTATTGTAATTCTTCTTATCATTATTATATATTATTATCACTCTTATTATTATTATTCTCATCATCCTTATCCTCACTACCATCATCATCATCGCGGAATTATTTCATTGCAATTAAAATCAAAATCGTTATGGTCAAGCTATTCCCAGATCACAACAGATTATCCCACTCACAAACTTCAAGTGAAAGAAATCTATGAACAAACCTTTTCTTTATCCATTTCCAAGTGTCAACGAAGACTGGCGCTAACATTATCAATGCTATGAATAATGTTCTACTTTGACATTTAAGTGACATGCCACAATTCTTGCCTGGGGACAAGCAAGCGCCTTTGTATTTAAGGCGGTAGGATATAATGATGTTGATTATAACTGTA
>NW_020869923.1:258819-288819 GCF_003789085.1 Penaeus vannamei | reverse complement strand
TCTTCCCTCCTCCTCTCCCTCCCCCACTCCTTCCCTCCCCCTAATTCCTTCTCCCTCCCCCACTTCCTCCTCCTCTTCCTCTCCCCCTACCCCATCTCCACCTTCTCTCTCTCTCCCATCTCCTCCCTCCCCACCTCCCCATCCCCTCCCTCCCTCCCTCCTCACCCCCCCTCCCCTCCCTCCTTCCTTCCTTCCTTCCTTCCTCCCCACCTCCGTCCTTCCTCCCTCATTCCAACCCGCCCAAAACGACTAATTTATGTAAAACAGGATTCCATTATTTTCATCGGCCAATGGACCAGATGGCTAATGTTAAACCCGCCGGGATCGAGCCTTGGGCTTTTTCGCTCGCGTGAACTTACAGTTATTATTGTTTACAACGTACACTGTCTGGGCGCCGGCCATTAAGTATATCCGGGTCATTTTAATGGGAGGGAATGAGCGGGTGTGGGGGTGAGCGGGGGGATGAGGGTGGATGGGAATGGGGGATGCGCGAGGGAGGGGGTGTTGGGATGAGCGGGGGATGGGAATTGGGGGATGAGCGTGGGGGGGGGGGTTAATTGGTGAGGGGGAGGGAATGAGGGAGAGGAAGACATCTGGGACTGGGTGTGATGGAAGGAATGTGGGAGGGGGGGATATATGAATAAAGTGAGGGGAGGGAATGAGGGGAGGAAATGGGTAATAAGGGGGAAATAAATCAGCGAAAGGAATGATAAAAGTATGAAGAAGAGAATGGAAGAGGGAATAGGGATAAAGAATGAGAGGAAAATGTGAGATAAAGGAGTGGGGAGGGAGGGAGGGAGGGAGACAGAGCTAGAGAGAGAGAGAGAGAGAGAGAGAGAGAGAGAGAGAGAGAGAGAGAGAGAGAGAGAGAGAGAGAGAGAGAGAGAGAGAGAGAGAGAGAGAGAGAGAGAGAGAGAGAGAAGGAAGAAGAAAACAGATCGAGAGAGGGCGAGAGTATGGATGTATGGTAGTTCAATGAGCTATAAAAGACAAAATCTATTTCTGACTCATCCATAATGCGAAAAAGATATTCAGAAAATAAATAGATATTCATTAAAATGACGCAAAGAATGATAATGGGAGTGACAAGAAAATGAATAATGATAAGGGTGATGACTATACTAATGATAAGAATAATATGTTAATGATGAAGCAAGAACAAAAGGAATGTTAATGAGAAGTATTCATAGCGACAAATTTAGAAAAAGTACGAATGAGAATAGATATCTTCACAATACAAGATATGGATCTGGCCGATTTTCGATTATATCTTCGTCAAAAATATGCGTAATTCTGACGAAGATATGATCGAAACCGGTTAAATAGATCTCTTGCATTGTGAAGATATTCATTCTCATTTATACCTTTTCTAGAAATGACCCTGAGGATAGGCAAAAATATTACGTCTGACGACAATAATAACAATGATTTTATCAACTGAAGTCATAACAAGCAATTATCAATAGCACCAGGTGCGGTGATACGAAAATAACACAGCATAAAACATACTTGAAAAAAACTATATAAAATCGACGAGGAGTAATTCTTTTGAAAAAATCCGAGGTATGTTTTTTTTAATATCATTCTCAAATAACTCCTAATCGAACTTACTTGAACTCGACCTTCAATGCTTTTCTGATGATTTATAACTCTCGAATCTTAAAATCATAACTCTGCGCTCTTCATTTATAACTCTTAGAATTTTAACTCTACAAAATTACGTTTAAAATATGTGTTCGAGATACGTGCATGTGGTCATTCCTGTGAGGTTTATTTATACACTCTTACAGCCTGCTTATGTTAATTCCAGACGCGTAGTTATTAAAGATCTACTGAGCAGATGATTTAGTGGAACAATGTGTTAAAAATCGTCCATTTGTTTTAGACTGCTTATTCTGGGTTATTTGCAGGTGTTAAATGAGCAAAATATAATTATTGCGCTTAGAAGGACTTGCAATATTGCTTGTTTGTTATGTGCAATTCTTTTTTCTTCTTCTGATGATGATGATGATGATTATTATTATTACTATTACCATTACTTTCATCATTATTGTCATTATATTATTGATACCATCATTATTGTTTTATCATAATTTTTATCATCATTATCATTTTCAGTTATAATCATCATCATTAACATTATTACTATATCATCATCATCACCATCATCTACATCATCATCAACATGGAACGGTGTTTATTACGACAAATGTAGAAAAAAGGAAATTAATGAAAATGAAATACATTTCTGATTATGTAGCGGAGAAAATATGTAAATCTAAATATTTAACAAAGTACGGATTTGCAAAACATGAAGAGAATTGTGACTAAGGATAACAGTTGATGAATCAGTAAGTGAAAACGATGATTAAAACTAGGTGTCTTAATGATTATGATGATAATTACACTAATATATCGATAGCGATGATGATTAAAATGATGATATTTATGATGAGGATGATGAAAGTGTTAATGATAATAATTATAGTAATAATTATTATCAACAATAATGATGATAATAATAATAACAATGATGATGATGATGATGATGATGGTGATGATAATAATAATAATAATAACACCGATGATAATGAAAATGATATTAATAATGATAATGATGATAATAACAATAATAAAAACAGCAATTTGACACCAATATTACTCATACTACCAATAATGATAATAACCACGATAATAACAGATAAAAGGATGTAAGCATACTATGATCATCCTCTCCGGATACCGCAGCATCCGGTCGCCTTTATGCTGACATCAGCCCGCAGGTGAGACGAGATGACAAGGCTGTCGCACCGTAACAAAGCCTCTGTCACGTCATCCGCCATACGAGCCTAACAACCCCTTCTACGCGCGTCCGCAGGTGACTGAAGCCGGACGGGAAATGGGGGGGGGGGGGTTAAACCGAGCATCTTGTTGAGCAAATTGAGCAAAAGGAGCAAAGGGAGTAATCTGCACTAAGTGAACGCGTTTTTTTAGGCGGGAATGGCTCATTTTGCGCGGGGAATTTGGTTCACGGGGACAAGATGAATAAAAAGGGGGGAAGTAATGGTTGGGTGAGTAATTTGGGTTAATTGATTGTTATTAAAGAAGGTAGGAGGGAAATTGCGTATTTAGATTTGTCTTGATTTTGAGCGTATACGTTGGGTGTGTGTGTGTGCGCTCGCGAGAGAGAGAGAGAGAGGGGGGGGGGGAGAGTGTACACGTGTGTATGTATGCATGCGTACGTATATATACGTGTTCTTCAAAATGAATATAAAAAATATAAGGAAATGTCCAAACCATGCCAGGCACCATGACATATTCACCTCCACGATGGATTCGTTTTTGACGTTTTTGGTACGTAAGCGATGAGCAAAAAAAGAAAGAAGAAGAAGAAGAAGTAAAAAAGGAAAACGTTAACGATAATCATTAAACGTTGGCGGTGAAAAAAAACATTATCTATGGCATAAAACTTTCATAGCGATTAAGCGACGTCTGAAATCGCGAGAGAACATGTCTTGCGTGTTATGAATTTGCTGGAAACGTTGGTATCACGGAGAAACGTTTTCGGTGATAAACGTTTTCGTTTTTAAGGACACGGTCACGGTAAGATGAAATTTTCTTTGATAGAATATTCAATCTTCTATGTCTCTTTCTTCTCTTCTCTCTCTTCCTCTCTCTCTCTCTCTCTCTTCTCCCTCTCTCTCTCTCTCTCCTCTCTCTCTCTCTCTCTCTCTCTCTCTCTCTCTCTCTCTCTCTCTCTCTCATATATATATATAATATATTATATATATATATATATATATATGCTCGCTCTTTCAACCTCTTTCTCCTCCTCTCCCCCCTCTCTCTTTTCTCTGTCTCTCTCTCTCCTCTCTCTCTCTCTCTCTCTCTCTCTCTCTCTCTCTCTCTCTCTCTCTCTCTCTCTTCTCTCTCTCTCTCTCTCTCTCTCTCTCTCTCTCTCTCTCTCTCTCCCTCTCACTCACAAAGAAAAGAAAAAAAATAAAAAAATAGAAAAAAACGAAAAAGGATAGATAGATAAATAGACAAACTAAGTCCACTAACATTCAAGGTTTGAATATAAGAATCAACAGTCTTTCTAATAACAAACAAACAAATAATCAGCCTAACACTCGGACCCCAATTAAAAAAAAGATATATATATATATATATATATATATATATATATATATATATATATATATATATATATATATATATATAATATATATATATATAATAATATATATATATATAGAGAGAGAGAGAGAGAGAGAGAGAGAGAGAGAGATAGATAGAGAGATAGACAGATAGATTGATAGATAGATAACTCCACAAACCCTCGGACTTCGATTACAAAAAAGTCAAAATTGGAAAGAAGACAAAGAAAAAAAGAGGAAAAATGACCCCTTCTCCCAAATGAAAATAAAAAGAAAAGGAAGGAAAAGGGTTGATAGATATATTGATGATCAAATAGCTCCACTAACATTCGAACTTCGATTACAAGAGCTGAAAGTAAAAGCAGAAGAAGCAGAAGAAAAAGAGGAAGGAGAAGAGGAGGAGGAAGAAGCAAAGGGCGAAGAGGAAGAAAAAGAAGCAAAAAAAAAAAAAAAACAAAGAAGAAGAAGAAGAAAAGAAGAATAAGAAGAAATTGAAGAAAAAAAAGAAAAAAAAGAAGAAGAAAAAGAAGAAGAAGATTAGAAAAGGTAAATAAAAATAAAAATAAAAAGAACAAAAAGGAAAATCAAAATAAAAAGAAGAAGAAGAAGAAGAAAAAAGGAAAATCAAAATAAAAAGGAGAAAACTCCCCGCCGAAGCGATGCCGAGGCCCTGAAACGAAGAGGCATCGCGCCGGAAGTCAGCGGTTTCCGGCGGGGATTCAGTCGGTCCGCCGCCCCGTCGGTCGGTCCTGGGGGTGGAGGTTGTGTTTGTGTCGGAAGGTTGTGTGTGTGTGGGGGTGGAGGTTGTGTTTTGTGTGTCGGGGGGGGGGTCCGGCGTGTGAGGGGGTGCGGAGGTGTTGTGTGTGGTGGAGGGGGTTGGAGTGTTGTGTGTGTGTTGTGTTTGTGTGGGGGGTGGAGGTTGTGTTGTGTGTGGGGTGGGGGTGGAGGTTGTGTTTGTGTGTGGGGGTGTGGGGGTGTTGGTTTGTGTGTGGGGGTGGGGGTGGAGGTTGTGTTTGTGGTGTGGGTGGGGGTGGAGGTTGTGTTTGTGTGTGGGGGTGGGGGTGGAGGTTGTGTTGTGTGTGGGGGGTGGTGGAGGGTTGTTGTTTGTGGTGGGGGTGGGGGTGGAGGTTGTGTTTGTGTGTGGGGGTGGGGTGGAGGTTGTGTTTGTGTGTGGGGGGTGGGGGTGGAGTTGTGTTGTGTGTGGGGGGTGGAGGTTGTGTTTTGTGTGGTGGGGGTGGGGGTGGAGGTTGTGTTTGTGTGTGAGGGGTGGGGGTGGAGTTGTGTTTGTGTGTGGGGGTGGGGGTGGGTTGTGTTTGTGTGTGGGGGGTGGGGGTGGAGGTTTTGTTTGTGTGTGGGGGTGGGGGTGGAGGTTGTGTTTGTGTGTGGGGGTTGGGGTGGAGGTTGTGTTTGTGTGTGTGGGGGTGGAGGTTGTGTTTGTGTGTGGGGGGTGGGGGTGGAGGTTTGTGTTTGTGTGGGGGGGGGTGGGGTGGAGGTTGTGTTTTGTGTGTTGGGGGGTGGAGGTTGTGTTTGTGTGTGTGGGGGTGGAGGTGGAGGTTGTGTTTGTGTGTGGGGGTGGGGGTGGAGGTTGTGTTTGTGTGTGGGGAGGGTGGGGGTGGAGGTTGTGTTGTGTGTGGGGGGTGGGGTGGAGGTTGTGTTTTGTGGGGGGGTGGGGGTGGGATGTGTGGTGGTGGGGGTGGAGGTTGTGTTTGTGTGTGGGGGTTGGGGTGGAGGTTGTGTTTTTGGTGTGGGGGGGTGGGGGTGGGGGTTGTGTTTGTGTGTGGGGGGGTGGGGGTAGAGGTGTGTGTTTGTGTGTGGGGGGGTGGGGGTGGAGGTTGTGTTTGTGTGTGGGGGGGTGGGGTGGAGGGTGTGTTTGTGTGTGGTGGGGTGGGTTGTGTGTTTGTGGAGGGGGGTGGAGGTTGTGTTTGTGTGTGGGGGGTGGGGTGGAGAGGGGTTTGTGTGTGTGTGGGGTGGAGGTTGTGTTTGTGTGTGTGGGGTGGAGTGTGTGGGGGGGTGGAGGACGGGTGGAGGTTGTGGTTTGGTGGGTTGTGTTTGTGTGTGGGGGTGGGGGTGGAGGTTGTGTTTGTGTGTGGGGGTGGGGTGGAGGTTGTGTTTGTGTGGTGGGGGTGGAGTGTGCGTTGTGTTTGTGTGTGGGGGTGGGGGTGGAGGTTGTGTTTGTGCGTGGAGGGTGGATGTGAGGTTTGTGTTTGTGTGTGGAGGGGGGTGCTATTCGTGAGTGTGAGTAGGTTTTTGGGTGTGTAGGTGATTTTATATTTATCATTATCATTAGTGTAATTATTATCATTATTGCTATTATCATATTTGTTTTTCATTGTTATTATTAGTATAATGATAATATTAATAATAATAGAAATTCTTATCTTTTTATTGCAGTTACTATTATTATTGTCATAATTACTGTTATCATTGTTATTATAAATATTGTTATCATTATCATTATCACTGTTATCTCTATTCTTATAAATAATGTGATTACTATCATTATCAATACCATTATTATTATTGTTATCATCATCATTATAATCGTATTTTTTTCAACAACAAAAACTCTTTTGCCGTTAATCTCAGTTTTTTTCTTACACACTTAATCATCAACAATAATTAATAATCAACTCAAAGTCACCTGATACCATCACAAGAGAAAATCTAATCCTCTTTTCTCAAAATAAACATAAGCAAAGAACATTTTACTTTTTCTTTGTTTTGTGATTCTCTGGGATTTTTTTTGGGGGGGAGGGGAATATTTTATATTGTCATTTTTTGCTGTGATTTTGTTATCATTATTGTTGTTATTGTTATTTTCATCATCAGTTATTATCATTATTGTTATCATTATTATTGTTTTTGTTATTATTGTCATTATTATTATCATCATCAGTTATCATCAGTTATTGTCGTCATCATTATTATCATTATCGTCATTCTTATGATCATTATTATAATTATTATCGTTATTATTACCACTATTTCTATCCTAATTCTTATCATCAGCATCATAATTACAAATATTATCATCCTTGCTATTATCATTATCAATAGCATTGTTACTATCATTATCATCATCATCATTATCATAATCTCGATGATTGCCATTAGTTCTATTACTGGTGATGCTGTTGTTACACTGGCGGCGACCAAATATTCCACGCTATTCTTTCAAAATATTGACTTGCGAGATAATATGATAACAAGCAAAACAATATACTGTCAATATCATATCTGTTTGAGCACTAACCTCTTCCGAGAATAGAAGATGTCGTAAACAACATAAGCACAACCTTTGAAATACTCGCCTACAATTTTTCATATATATGTAACACAATTTTAACCACATGAAAAACATAGAATCCAATTCCACAAAGGCGGATCTCGGTCATCCCACAGCCGATCGAGAAGACACAACTGCATAGACGGAAGAACCTAAAATTCCACGCAGTTCTGGTTGTATCACAAGATATTGACACGTGATATATGATAACAAACAATGCAATATCATATTTATTTGGCCGGCAACCTCCTCCGAGAACAAACAGAAAATGTAAACAGTATAAGTACTGCCTTTGAAACGAGATAAAAATACGATGAAGGGGATTGAATCTCACTGTATTATATTCAATAACCTTAAAATAATGACGAATTTTGATAACGTAACAGCTGCGGAGAAATATCATAACGACCATTCTGAAAATCTGATAAACGCACGTTAGTTTCCAAAACGAAACGACGACGAACGAAATGATTATCGTTTTGGCGCGAGAATGGCCGACGAAAACAAGAGACAATCGCCGCGCTTCCTAATGTTTATTGAGAGCAGAATGGCGTATAATTTCTATATTGCTCTCGATGCTTTTATGGGAGTAATTTCGGACTGAGCGGAGGTCGAGCGGTCAGCCATGCGTGCGCTCGACGTCAGTTGAGCTCTGCAGAAGCGGGCTTGACAGTATCGTTAGAACGGTCTTGACAACCTTAGTAGAGCGAACTTGGCAACCCGGTTTTGACAATCCTTGTAGAGCGGTCTTGACATCTTTAGAGCAGATCTGACAACCTTGTTAGAGCGGCCGATAAAACTTTGTTAGAGCGGCCAAGAACCTTGTTAAAGCGGCCGAGAAAACCCTGTTAGAGCGGCCGAGAACCTTGTCAAAGAGGCCGAGAAAACCTTGTTAGAGCGGCCGATAAAACCTTGTTCGAGTGGCTGAGAGAACCTTGTTAGTGCGGCCATGAGAATCTTGCTCGAGAGGCCGAGGAAACCTTATTAGAGCGGCCGAGCGAACCTTGTTAAAGCGGCCAAGAAAACCTTGTTAGAGCTGCCGAGAAATCCTTGTTAGAGCAGCAGAGAAAACCTTGTTAGAGCGACCGAAAGAACCTTGTTAGAACGGCCGAGAGAACCTTGTTAGAGCGGCCAAGAGAACCATGTTAGAGAGGCCGAAAACCTTGTTAGAGCAGCCGAGAACTTTGCTAAAGCGGACGAGAAAATCTTGTTAGAGAGACCGAGAGAACCTTGTTAGAGCGGCCGATAAAACCTTGTTAGAGCGGCCGAAAACTTTGTTCGAGCGGTCGATAAAACCTTGTTAGAGCGACCGAGAGGACTTTGTTATAGCGACCGAGAGAACCTTGTTAGTGCGGCCATGAGAACCTTTTTCGAGAGACCGTCAGAAGCGGCCGTCAGAATCTTGTTAGAGCGGCCGATAAAACCTTGTTAGAGCGGTCGATAAAACCTTGTTAGAGCGACCGAGAGGACTTTGTTATAGCGACCGAGAGAACCTTGTTAGTGCGGCCATGAGAACCTTTTTCGAGAGACCGAGAGAACCTTGTTAAAGCGGCCAAGTAAACCTTATTAGAGCGGCCGAGAGAACCTTGTTAGAGCGACCGATAGAACTTTGTTATAGCGGCCGAAAGAACCTTATTAGAGCGGCCGAGAGAACCTTGTTAAAGCGGCCGAGAAAATCTTGTTATAGCGGCCGAGAGAACCTTGTATACCTTGTTAGAGCGGCCGATAGAACCTTATTAGAGCGGCCGAGAGAACCTTGTTAAAGCGGCCGAGAAAATCTTGTTATAGCGGCCGAGAGAACCTTGTTATAGCGGCCGAGAGAACCTTGTTAGAGCGGCCGAGAAAACCTTGTTAGAGCGACCGAGAGAACCTTATTAGAGCGACCGAGAGAACCTTGTTAGAGCGGCCGAGAGAACCTTGTTAGAGCAGCCGAGAAAACCTTATTAGAGCGGCCGAGAAAACCTTATTAGAGCGACCGAGAAAACCTTGTTAGAGCGGCCGAGAGAACCTTCTTAGAGCGGCCGAGAGAACCTTGTTAGAGCGGCCGAGAGAACCTTATTAGAGCGGCCAAGAGAACCATGTTAGAGAGGCCGAAAACCTTGTTAGAGCGGCCAAGAGAACCTTGTTAGAGCAGCCGAGAACTTTGTTAAAGCGGACGAGAAAACCTTGTTAGAGAGACCGAGAGAACCTTGTTAGAGCGGCCGAGAGAACCTTGTTAGAGCGGCCAAAGGGACCTTATTTGAGCGGCCGAGAGAACCTTGTTAGAGCGGCCGAGAGAACCTTGTTAGAGCGGCCGAGAGAGCCTCGTTAGAGCGGCCGAGAGAACCTCGTTATAGCGGCCGAGAGAAGGTCGTTATAGCGGACGAGAGAACCTTGTTAGAGTGGCCGATAGAACCTTGTTAGAGCGGCCGAGAAAACCTTGTTAGAGCGGCCGAGAAAACCTTGTTATAGCGGCCGAGAAAACCTTATTAGAGCGGCCGAGAAAACCTTATTAGAGCGGCCGAGAAAACCTTGTTAGAGCGGCCGAGAGAACCTTGTTAGAGCAGCCGAGAAAACCTTGTTAGAGCGGCCGAGAAAACCTTGTTAGAGCGGCCGAGAGAACCTTATTAGAGCGGCTGAGAGAACCTTGTTAGAGCGGCCGAGAGAATCTTGTTAGAGCGGCCGATAGAACCTTCTTAGAGCGACCGAGAGAACCTTCTTAGAACCTTATTAGAGCGGCCGAGAGAACCTTGTTAGAGCGGCCGATAAAACCTTGTTCGAGCGGCCGAGAGAACCTTGTTAGAGCGGCCGAGAAAACCTTATTAGAGCGGCCGAGAGAATCTTGTTAGAGCGGCCAAGAGAACCTTATTGGAGCGGCCGATAGAACCTTCTTAGAGCGGCCGAGAGAACCTTCTTAGAGCGGCCGAGAAAACCTTATTAGAGCGGCCGAGAGAATTGTTAGAGACGGCCCGAGAGAAATCTTGTTAGAGCGGCCGAGAGAACCTTGTTAGAGCGGCCGATGAGAACCTTGTTAGAGCGGCCGAGAGAACTTGTTAGAGCGGCCGAGGGTTAGAGCGGCCGAGAGAATCTTGTTAGAGCGGCGAGAGAACCTTGTTAGAAGAGAATCTTGTTAGAGCAGCCGATGAGAACCTTGTTAGAGGGCCGAGAGAAACCTTTTAGAGCGGCCGAGAAAACCTTATTAGAGCGGCCGAGAGAATCTTGTTAGAGCGGCCGAGAGAACCTTCTTAGAGCGGCAGAGAAAACCTTATTAGAGCGGCCGAGAGAACCTTGTTAGAGCGGCCGAGAGAATCTTGTTAGAGCAGCCATGAGAACCTTGTTAGAGCGGCCGAGAGAACCTTCTTAGAGCGGCCGAGAAAACCTTATTAGAGCGGCCGAGAGAACCTGTTTAGAGCGGCCGAGAGAATCTTGTAGAGCAGCCATGAGAAACCTTGTTAGAGCGGGAGCCGAGAGAACCTTCTTAGAGCGGCCGGCTTAGAGCGGCCGAGAGAACCTTGTAGAAGCGGCCGAGAGAAACCTTGTTATTTGAGCGGCCATGAGAACCTTGTTAGAGCGGCCGAGAGAACCTTCTTAGAGCGGCCGAGAAAACCTTATTAGAGCGGCCGAGAGAATCTTGTTAGAGGCGCCAGAGAACCTTCCGCAGAGAACCGGCGGAGAGAACCTTGTTAGAGCGCCGAGAGAATCTTGTAGAGCAGCCATGAGAACCTTGTTAGAGCGGCCGAGAAAATTAGAGCGGCCGAGAAAAACCTTATTAGAGCGGCCGAGAGAACCTTGTTAGAGCGGCCGAGAGAATCTGTTAGACAGCCATGAAACCTTGTTAGAGCGCCAGAGCTCTAGAGCGGCCGAGAAAACCTTATTAGAGCGGCCGAGAGAATCTTGTTAGAGCGGCCGAGAGAACCTTGTTAGAGCGGCCGAGAGAATCTTGTTAGAGCAGCCATGAGAACCTTGTTAGAGCGGCCGAGAGAACCTTATTAGAGCGGCCGAGAGAACGCGGCCGAGAGAACCTTATTGGAGCGGCCCTTGTTAGAGCAGCCGAGCGGCCGAGAGAACCTTTTTAGAGCGGCCATAAGAACCTTGTGAGAGCAGCCGAGAGAATCTCTCTCTCCCTCCCTCCCTCCATCCTCTCTCTCTCTCCGCCTCTCACTCTCCCCTCCTCCCCTCTCCTCTCTCTCCTCTCTCTTTCTCTCACCTCCTCTTCCTCCCTCCCTCTTCTCCTCTATCTCTCTCTCTTTCTGTCTCTCCCCCCCCCTCTCTCTCTCTCTCTCTCTCCTCTCTGCCCCCCCCCCCCCTCTCCCTCTCTCTCTTGCTCGCTCTTCCTGAACAAGCAGAAATGAACTAACACAGGCATAGAGCATAATTCCAGCAATATAATACTGCATCGGAAAATGTATTAAAAACATTGAGAATCAGGATGAATATATAATACCCGATTTTTTTTTATAATCATTTGGGTTATTCGGCTATATAATACCTGATATCTATATAATACCAGATTTTTAGGATCATTCTTAGGATTATTCGGGAAATCGGGACAAACTTTCGAAATCTAGAGTTATGGCAATCTGCGCGTAATTCGGGGAATATTAGACGCAGAATTCATAGGATGTGTTAGAGCGGCCAAAGGGACCTTATTTGAGCCGAGGAACCTGTTAGAGCGGCCGAGAATCTTGTTAGAGCGGCCGAGAGAACCTTGTTAGAGCGCCAAAGGGGACCTTATTTAGAGCAGAGAAACCTTGGTAGAGCCAGAACCTTGTTTGAGCGCCGGCCATTGAGCGCCGAGAAACCTTGTTAGAGCCCAGGCCTGTTAAGCCCGAGAACCTTGTTAGAGCGGCCGAGAGAACCTTGTTAGAGCGGCCAAAGGGACCTTGATTTAGCGGCCGAGAGAACCTTGTTAGAGCGCCGAGAACCTTTGTTAGAGCGGCCAAAACCTATTTGAGAAGGTTAAAGGCCGAGAACGCTTTTAGAGCGGCTTGTTTAGACGGAACCTTATTTAGCGGCCGAGAACCCTGTAGAGCGGCCGAGAACCTTTTAGACGCGCGAGAGAACCTTGTTAGAGCGGCCAAAGGACCTTATTGAGCGGCAGAGAACCTTGTTTAAGCGGCCGAGAGAACCTTGTTAGAGCGGCCGAGAAACCGAGAGAACCTGTTAGAGCGGCCAAAGGCTTATTTGAGCGGCAGCTGGCCGAGAAACCTTGTTAGAGCGCCGAGAACCTTGTTTAGAGCGGCCCGAGAGAACCTTAACGAACCTTGTTAGAGCGGCCGAGAGGAACCTGAACCTTAAGCGGCCAAAAGGACCTTATTTGAGCGGCCGAGAGAACCTTGTTAGAGCGGCCGAGAGACCTCTTAGAGCGCCGAGAGAACCTTGTTAGAAGAGGAGAACTTGTTAGGCGCCGAAGAGAACCTTGTTAGAGCGGCCGGAGAACCTTGTTAGAGCCCAAAACCTTATTGAGCGGCCGAGAAACCTTGTTAGATGCGGCCAGAACCTTGTTAGAGCGGCCGAGAGAACCTTTGTTAGAGCGGCCGAGAAAACCTTTGTTAGAGGCCGAGCGCCGAGAGAACCTTGTTAGAGCGCGAGAGAGAACCTTGTTAGAGCGCCAAAGGGACCTATATTTGTTAGGCCCGAGAGAAATGTTTAGAGCATGAACCTTGTTAGAGCGGCCGAGAGAAAGACGGCCGAGAGAACCTTGTTAGAGCGGCCGAGAACCTTGTTAGAGCGGCCGAGGGACCTTGTGTTAGAGCGCCGAGAGAAACCTTGTTAGAGCCGAGAACCTTGTTAGACGGCGAGAGAACCTTGTTAGAGCGGCCGAGAAACCTTGTTAGAGCGCCAAAGGGAAGCCGAGAAAACCGAGAGAACCTTGTTTAGAGCGGCCGAGAGAACCTTGTTAGAGCGGCCGAGAGAACCTTGTTTGTTAGAGCGGCCGGAACCTTGTTAGAGGCCGAGTTAGAGCGGGACCGAGCCGGAACCTTTTAGAAGCGGCCGAGAAACCTTGTTAGAGCGGCCGAGAGAACCTTGTTAGAGCGGCCGAGAGAACCTTTGTTAGAGCGGCCGAGAGACCTTGTTAGAGCGGCCGAGAACCTTGTTAGAGCGGCCGAGAAACCTTGTTAGAGCGGCCGAGAGAACCTTGTTAGAGCGGCCGAGAACCTTGTTAGAGCGGCCGAGAGAACCTTGTTAGAGCGGCCGAAGAACCTTTTAGAGGCGGCCAAAGGACCTTTTTGAGCGGCCGAGAGAACCTTGTTAGAGCGGCCGAGAGAACCTTGTTACGGGCCGAGAGAACCTTGTTAGAGCGGCCAAAGGGACCTTATTTGAGCGGCCGAGAGAACTTTTTAGAGCGGCCGAGAACCTTGTTAGAGCGCCGAGACCGGCGGCGAAACCTTGTTAGAGAACCTTGTTAGAGCGGCGGCCGAGAGAAACCTTGTTAGGAGCGGCCGAGAGAACCTTGTTAGAGCGGCCAAATGCCGAGCGGCCGAGAACCTTGTTAGAGCGGCCAGAACCTTGTTTGAGCGGCCGAGAGAACCTTGTTTTTGTAGAGCGGGCCGAGAGACCTTGTATAGAGCGGCCGAGAGAACCTTGTTAGAGCGGCCAAAGGGACCTTATTTGAGCGGCCGAGAGAACCTTGTTAGAGCGAGAACCTTGTTAGAGCGGCCGAGAGAACCCTTATTAGAGCGGCCGAGCCTTGTTAGAGCGGCCGAGAACCTTGTTAGAGCGGGCCTTAGAGAGAACCTTGTTAGAGCGGCCGAGCGGCCGAGAACCTTGTTGTTAGAGCGGCCGAGAGAACCTTGTTAGAGCGGCCGAGAGAACCTTGTTAGAGCGGCCGAGAGAACCTTGTTAGAGCGGCCGAGAACCTTGTTAGAGCGGCCGAGAGAACCTTGTTAGAGCGGCCGAGAGAACCTTGTTAGAGCGGCCGAGAGAACCTTGTTAGAGCGGCGAGAACCTTGTTAGAGCGGCCGAGAGAACCTTGTTAGAGCGGCCGAGAGAACCTTGTTAGAGCGGCCAAAGGGACCTTATTTGAGCGGCCGAGAGAACCTTGTTAGAGCGGCCGAGAGAACCTTGTTAGAGCGGCCGAGAACCTTGTTAGAGCGGCCGAGAGAACCTTGTTAGAGCGGCCGAGAACCTTGTTTAGAGCGGCCGAGAACCTTGTTAGAGCGGCCGAGAGAACCTTGTTAGAGCGGCCAAAGGGACCTTATTTGAGCGGCCGAGAGAACCTTGTTAGAGCGGCCGAGAACCTTGTTAGAGCGGCCGAGAGAACCTTGTTAGAGAGAACCGTTAGAGGCCGAGAGAACTTGTTGACCGAGAGAAACCTTGTTAGAGCGGCCGAAGAGAACCTTGTTAGAGCGGCCGAGAACCTTTAGAGCGGCCGAGAGAACCTTGTAGGCGGCCGAGAACCTTGTTAGAGCGGCCGAGAGAACCTTGTTAGAGCGGCCGAGAGAACCTTGTTAGGTTTAGAGGGCCGAGAGAACCTTGTTAGAGCGGCCGAGCTTGTTTGAGCGGCCGAGAAACCTTGTTAGAAGCGGCCCCGAGAACCTTGTTAGAGCGGCCGAACCTTGTTAGAGCGGCCGAGAGAACCTTGTTAGAGCGGCCGAGAGAACCTTTTTAGAGCGGCCGAGAGAACCTTGTTAGAGCGGCCGAGAACCTTGTTAGAGCGGCCCGAGAACCTTGTTAGAGCGGCGAACCTTGTTAGAGCGGCCGAGAACCTTGTTAGAGGCCGAGAGAACCTTGTTAGAGCGGCCAAACCTTATTTGAGCGGCCGAGAGAACCTTGTTAGAGCGGCCGAGAACCTTTAGAGAGAGAAACCTTGTTAGAGCGGCCGAGAAACCTTGGTTAGAGCGGCCGGAGAACCTTGTTAGAGCGGCCGAGAGAACCTTGTTAGAGCGGCCGAGAACCTTGTTAGAGCGGCCGAGAGAACCTTGTTAGAGCGGCCGAGAGAGCCTCGTTAGAGCGGCCGAGAGAACCTCGTTATAGCGGCCGAGAGAAGGTCGTTATAGCGGACGAGAGAATCTCGTTAGAGCGGCCATGAGAACCTCGTTATAGCGGCCGAGAGAAGGTCGTTATAGCGGACGAGAGAATCTCGTTAGAGCGACCGAGAGAACCTCGTTAGAGCGACCGAGAGAACCTCGTTAGAGCGACCGAGAGAACCTCGTTAGAGCGGCCATGAGCAATGTATATTTCGATCTTTAGTTTGAGAATTCGAAAACAAAAAGAAATCTCGTATCGTATTCTTGAACAATTAACCTTGACATTTCACCTCTTCTGTTATTCTTAAAAAAACAATCCCTGGAAAGTTATTTTGTTCATCTCTCTAGTGGAGAATCAAAGATTTTGTTTAAGGATTTAATAGCTTGTCGTATATCTCCCCGAATTATGATGCCTATATATACGTATTTATAAGTTATTACAGTTTGGTCTCACAAAGGAAGATATAAATAAATAAATAAAGGAAGAAAAAATAAGATAAGATGAAAAACAAACAAACAAAGAAAGGAGAAGAAAAGGGAAAAAATAAAAGAAAATCGCATATATATTCTCTTTAGCGTAGTTCTTGACACACCAGCTGGACCTCCTGTTTGAAATTTTCCCCCTTCATATGGCAACACCCAAAGAAATGTACACGCGGAAAAAAATGATAACGGTAATAATGATAACACTAATAATTATTGTAATAATGATAATAATGATAATAATGATGATAATGATACTGATAACAGTAACAACAACAAGAAGAGCATCATTAATGATAAAATAATGATAATATTAATAATAATAAGGATGATGATATAATGATAGTACAGATGATAATTATAATCATCATTTTTATAATAATAACAATGGAAATTATAATGATTATCATGATGATGATGAAGGGGGTATTGATAATAATAATAATACTAATGATGAAAATAATAACAATAGTCATGATAATAAAAGTAGTAGTAATACTAATGATAATGATATTAACAATGATAACAATAACATCGATGATATCAATAATGATAACAAAAATAATCAACAACAACAATAATGATGATATTATCAGTAAACAAATAATGATATTAACCTTATTTCGACTAATACTACTTATCTTATATAAAAAGACAGCTGTTTATAGAATCAACATATAAGTATACAGGAACTTATATTGTGTCAGATCTGGTAAAGTGTTGGCAGGGAATCTGTAAGATGAATGTGTCAGATTTGATGACATTAAATACGTCAGTTGAGTGTGTCAGATTCTGTGACAATCTGTCTGTTAAATATGTCAGGTCTGTGAAAGTATGTTATATCCATTGACAATGAATTTCTCTGATGTGGCAAGTTTGTGTGTCAGATTACATGGCAGCTACATCATCTGATGAACGTGTCAACTTTGGCTTCTCTAGTGTGTCAGATCCACCTCTCATCAAATGCCAGATATCTAATCTATTAAATCTGTGAAAAGTGTCGTAAATGGCTTCTTAGGAGTGTCAGATCTGCTAAAAACGATTTTGTCTGTTAAAGGTTTCAGATCGGAGGCTGATGAAGCTCTAAATTAGCTGACACTGAATTTGTTTGCGTCAGGCCTGTGGATTTTAGGAATCATATTCGTTGACACAGAATTTAAATGTTTCGTGTGTCAGTTCTGTCGATACTTGAGTGTGTCAGCCCCGTCAATCACCACTTGTGCCAGACCCGTGACATCGTTATAATTAATGCTTTATTGATTCCCGAAAGCATGGTGAAGAGAGGAAATACACACACAGCATACAAACACACACAGCAAAGCACAGATACACACATACGTACACATATACACTCAGACAGCCCACACACACATAGACAATCCACCTACCTACCCACCCACACTACACAGCACACGTACACACACACGCACACACACACACACACACACACACACACATACACACACACACACAACACACCCCTCCCCCCTCCCCCCACACACAAACACGAAGACACCCACAAAACACACGCACACCCATAAACACAATATATGCACTCATATAAACCTAACCCTAGGCAGCTTTCATCAATTAACAGATGTATTTGAGGCGCAAACATTAAACAATACAAAACACAAAGTCAGATTTCGAACACGACAACAAAACAAAAGCGCATCACATGTCATTCAATAGGCTATAAAACAATAAAAATTAGTTGATTGGTTTATGCTAAATGTCCGCGTGTCTACTCATTTTTTGGCATAAATGTGTGTTGTTGTTTTATTATTTGATTGTTATTATCATTTTTTTCTTGGACCTATGTTAAAAATGGTAAGGTGCGTCAAATTAGGGATTATTAAAGACCCAAAAGCGATACGACTATTTGATGATTAATACATATTCCAGTGAATGAAAAATACGATTGACACCTTGAAATTGTGTGAATATATATGTGCGAGTGTGTGTGTGTGTGTGAGAGCGAGAGAGAGAGAGAGTGTGTGTGTGTGGGGGGGGGGGGTGCGTGCGTGCGTGTGCGTGTGCGTGCGTGGTGTGTGTGTGTGTGTGTGTGTGTGTGTGTGTGTGTGAGAGAGAGAGAGAGAGAGAGTGTGTGTGTGTGAGTGTGTATGTGTGAGTGAGAGAGAGAGAGAGAGAGAGAGAGAGAGAGAGAGAGAGAGAGAGAGAGAGAGAGAGAGAGAGAGAGAGAGAGTGTTTGTTGCGTGTGTGTAAATATACACTTTATATAAGTTCTCATTCAAACAATATATATTTATTAGCAGGACCTTGGATTTTTTTCTCTCCCACTTTAAACTGTACATCTCCACCCTCTCTCTCCTATTCCTCTTCCTCCTCCTATACCTCTCTAACCTCCCCCGCCTCCTTTGCTCCCCTTATCCACTTTCCTCCCTCTTCCACTCCCCTTTTTCTTTCAGCCCTTCCTTTCCCCTCCCCCTTCCTTCTCCCCCTCCCCCCTTTTCTTCCCTCCCTTCCTTCTTAATCTCTTCCCTTTGATAGTTGTGTAAATAATGTGCATAAACTGACTGTCTAACCACATCAGTGCAGTATGTACTTGCCTTGGATCGCATGCAGAATTATGATATATTGTAGGTAGTAATATTGATATTACAATGCTATTAATGCAAGGAAAGGACAATAAGAATGATTATGATAATTCTAATAAAAAGTAATGATAATGAATAAATTATGATATCAAAATAACAATAATGATAATAATAACAATAGAGATCCTGATTCGTGATATGATGCCTCTTCGTATGCATGTGTATGATCCAACAGTTTGTCTGTTATAACAATATGAGCAACTAAATATATAAATGAGATGTGATCTTAAGTGTACAGTAAGTCCGCAGTCACATACAATATACTTTCGGACTGCCGTATAAAAATCAATTATGAACGGCCCAACCATTGTACAGTTATTTAATTATATATATATATAATATATATATATATATATATATATATATATATATATATATTTATTTACAGTAGATATATATGTACACACATATGTACTGCCACTGAACTTGCCTTGACGTCTAGTAAATAAGAAAATGTTTCTCTAACATGCTATTGTTCAGTTTAATCAAAAAATAAACTTCAAAGTTTATCCATCAAAGGAGATACCGAGATGCGTCTTCTATTAATACCAAGTTTTCAATTCAAAACATTTTTATTCTTCAGATAAAAAAGTGAAATCAAAATCACAGTATCACTATCATTAAAAATAAGTCCTTTATCATTAACCTTAGATTAAAAAATACTATTCAGAAGTTTCAGTTTCTTTTCAGATGTGTAAATAAGTTATCTTTGCACAATGACTCAAAATGATACGAAAAATAAGGCAAACTTTGCTGGAATTACACTACAACAAAATATTTGATTTATCGCATAACTTGTTAAACCGCCATATTTCCAGAAGACCTCCACCGACCCGGATACTCCGCCGACTACAAAGCACTTCGTGAAAAATCCACCGCTTCACTATCCACATAAAATGCCATTCTTGTATTATTGTTATTCTAAGCTTTCAATGTCTTGTTGAAAATACCTTAATATTAATACGGTTGATGATAAAACAATGGGATGAAGGAAGGATAAGTTACTAATTTCCAAACACAAAAAGTGTTACGGTTTAGTATCTTTCAAAAGTCATCAGTGGTAGATACCAATAAGAACATTAATAAAGTATCGTTTGTCAGTCATTTCCGTGGCACGTAAAACCTTGCATACTCCAAGTCCACGAGGATTTTCACAGACACACACACACACAACACACACACACACACACACACACACACACACGCACGCACACACACACACACACACGCACGCACGCACGCACGCACACACACACACACACACACACACACACACACGCACGCACGCACGCACACACACACGCACGCACGCACGCACACACACACACACACACACACACACACACACACACACACACGCACGCACGCACACACGCACGCACGCACACACACACACACACACACACACACACACACACACGCACGCACAAACACACACACAACACCACACACACACACACACACACACACACACACACACACACACACACACACACACACACACACACAACACACACACACACACACACACACACACACACACACACACACACACACACACACACACACACACACGCACGCACACACACACACACACACACACACACACACACACACCACACACACACACACACACACACACACACACACACACACACGACACACACACACACACACACACACACACACACACACACACACACACACACACACACACGCACGACACACACACACAACACACACACACACACACACACACACACACACGCACACACACACACACACACACACACACACACATCACACACACACGCACACACACACACACACACACACACACACATACACACACACACACGCACACGCACACACACAACATGCATATATATGTGTGTGTGAATATGAACGAGTAGATTAAGATAAAACTGAAATGATATTGATACATTTCAGAGAGACAAAGAAATCAGTTAACGATAAAGTATGAAGACAGCAGACTATAAATAACAAAGGAAATGTGATTTTGATCGGAATAGCGACACAAATATCTCACAAAATGGACAGATAATAGTAACATGAGATAACAGAATTAGCAGTAAGTGTGCAGATAAAAGTTTAATGGTAATGGTAATAATAATAACAGCAATTGTCAATGGTAATGGTAATTAAAAAAGTAACGATGGTAATGATACCCATTATTATGAACCATAATGATACCTAATACTAATGCTAATACTGATAATAATGATAATGATGATGGTGATTATAATGGTTATAATGAAAATAACATAATAATAACAGTAATGATAACAATAATGACAATTACTGATAGTAATATTGATAATAATAATAATACCACAACAATAAAAGGGACGGTAATGACAACGGCGATAACAGCAAAAATGCTAATAATGATAATTACGAAGCCCATTGGCTCACCCTTAATCCGCGCTCAGCTGCGCTTGAACAGCTGCAAAGCGCTCGAATTGAGTTAGTCTTTTAGCGCTCTCTGTTCCCTTTCCAGCCGGCTATTAGCTTTAGGTAATATGCAGTTGGCAAGAAATGCTTTTGTAGTTTACGATATCAAAGGCATTCATCGCGACTCAATCGGGCATTTGAGATTTCTCGTTTCTGCTACTCTTTTCCGCTAACTTTTTTATCTAGCGGTTTGTGCTCGTTTTGTTATCCGGTTCGATTTTGTTTTGGTTTTGAGTCTATTTAAAAAAAAAAAAAAAAAAGTAAAAAGACGGTTTCGGGTAAATAAAAGTTTAAGGTTTCTACCGAAGCCTCTGTGTCATACTATTTCATTTATGTTTGTTACTGTTATCTTTTTTTTCTTCCCCCACTCTTTCTCTCTCTCTCCTCCCCTCCCCCTCTCTCTTTCCCTTCCCGCCCTCTCTCTTCCTCTTTCCTCCCTCCCTCTCTCTCTCTCTCTCTCTCTCTCTCTCTCTCTCTCTCTCTCTCTCTCTCTCTCTCTCTCTCTCTCTCTCTCTCTCCTCTCTCTCTCTCTCTCTCTCTCTCTCTCTCTCTCTCTCTCTCTCTCTCTCTCTCTCTCTCTCTCTCTCTCTCTCTCTCCTCTCTCTCTCTCTCTCTCTCCTCTTCCTCCCCCCCCCCTTCTCTCTGTCTCTCTCTTTCATCACCTTTCACCTTTCATCTTAATTTAAATCTGACGTCATTACTCCGTCTGATTTCATTTCCACATCGATCAATAAATCACTTACGAAATCACGTCGATTTTTTTTTTCCTTTGAATAAAAATAATGATAAAAAAAACGATTGACTTAACAGGCCATATCGCCGCCCTTGACTCGGCGAACCAATTTTAGAAGAATCGATTGAAAGATTGGTATTTGATGTATTTATCCAGACTTTCAATGTAAGACCTTTTAAAACAACGTAAAGGTTTAGGAACGTAGATTTTTTTTTATTGAGTTATCTTCTATCTTATTTGTTATTATTATTATCATTATTATTATTATCATTATTGTTGTTGTTATTATTTATAATAATAATAATAATATTATTATATTATTATCATCATTATTACTATTATTATTATCATCATCATTATCATTTTGTAGATACTGAAACGGTGGTGATTAAAAGTTTATGTAATATTAATACGATTCATGTTGGTGAAATTGGAAGTGATATTTGAGCTGATAATCAACAAACAACGGATTATTTATTATTATCAAACAACTGATAATCAACTAATATTAAATGTGTAATAATCATTAAACTATTGGACTATTATTAATACGATTAATGGAACCGTAAGGCAATGTCATTATTACTATTAAAAAAAGAAACCTGCAAGTAAAAAAAAATGTCGGTATTTTCAATAGATAAATGAATGAATAGACGAGAAGCTGATGAATGAATAAATAAAGAATAAGGAAATAATGATAGAAAATAAAATCAAACGAATAGGATATATACATAAATACATACATACATATATTATATATATATATATATATATATATATATATATATATATATATATATATATATTATAATATATATATATATATATATATATATATATATTATATATATATATACTTATATATTAACATCTTCAATATATGCTTAATTACATATTTCTTTTCAAAAGGTTAACATGAAATATCAGCCTCGTCACCACTTGAACCTCGTGCTATCTTTCGTGAGATAAAACAGTTATAGCGAGATGTCATTTTGAAGATTATCAACTTGACTATCTGTTTCTTAACCTATCTTTATCTATCTCCAGCTATTTCTTTATCTATCTTTATCTATATTTATATATTTCTTTATCTATTTCTTTATCTTTATCTGTCTTTTTCTATCTTTATCTGTCTTTATATATATCTCTTCTATGTTTTATTTATTTATCTATCTATTTTCTTATCTATCTTTATGTATTCATCTATCTCTTTATATATTTTCTTGTCTCTCCATCTATTTGATACATATTGCTTTGAAGATATCTATAAGTCTTTCCACATCTTTATCTATTTATTTATCTATCATTGATTTGGTACTATATCTCCACCCCCACCCCTCCCTCATACACATCTCTGTCTTCCTTCAATATCTCAAGCAATCCTCACGGTCGGAAATCCTATATCAAATACGCTATATCCTCGTCTCTAAGTGCAAGCAAGAGGGTAGCACTCTGTTTTCCTTCTTCATCTCAAGCATTCTTCACAGTCGAAAATCCTATATCAACTACGTTGTATACTCGCCTCTAAGAGCAAGGAAGAGGGTAGCATTAAGGGTGACACAGCAGTTTAGGAGTCAACAGAACAGTCACCTACGGCACCCATCCGTCACCCATTTGTTAATTAGGTGTGTCATCCAGGTAGAGAAATAGCGAGGCAGGTTTAATGGAATGGGGGGTTGTGAGAGGAAGTTGGGGGGATGGGGGATGAAAATATAGTGGGGGGGAGGTGGGCTGTGGGGGTGAAGGTGGAGGGTGGGAGAAGGTGGGTTGTAGGGGTGAAGGTGTGGGTGGGGGGTAGTAAGGTGTAGGGTGGAAGGTATGGGTGGGGGGTTGTGGGATGGGATGAGTGAAGGTAGGGGTGGGGGAAGGTGAGATGTGGGGGTAGGGGGAAGGTAGGGGGAGTGAAGGTGGGGGGGGAGGTGAAGTGGATAGGGTTTATTTTGTATGGAAGCGTATGGGCATATATAACTATATATATCTATATAATTTATCTATTTATTTATATATTTATATTTCTTGTCTGTCTCTCTCTCTCTCTCTCTCTCTCTCTCTCTCTCTCTCTCTCTCTCTCTCTCTCTCTCTCTCTCTCTCTCTCTCTCTCTCTCTCTCTCTCCTCTCTCTCTCTCTCTCCCCCTCTTTACCTGTGTGTGTGTGTGTATGTGTATGTATGTTTTTGTGCGTTCGTTTGTATCCGCACTATCTGCTCAGAAATGACAATCCACATAAACTCGCATAAACATTAACGCATTCTTCGCCCAATAAGCCTCAACACTACGATTACATAAATAAAAAGCTCTTCAAAGCCAACAAAACAAGAAATGTTAAACATAATCTTGCAGAATTAAAATGTTAGAGTTGCATCACACTGCAATGCGCTTCCCCGATATATTTTGTTTGGTCAGGGCAGACATTTTCAGGCCAAGAAGACATCATGGCAGCTGTGGTGGCATGTGTTGCATGGGGATGGCGAGGAGATGTATTTTGACGGTGGTGTTGATGGTGATGAGATGCATTTTGATAGTGGTGCTGATGTTGGTGATGGTGATGAGATGCATTTTGACGGTGGTGTTGATGGTGATGAGATGCATTTTGATATGTTGGTGATGGTGATGAGATGCATTTTGACGGTGGTGTTGATGTCGGTGAGGGTGATGAGGTGTATTTTTATGGTGATTTCTGATGGTGATGGGATACATTATCTGGTGATGAACACTGATGGTGGCATTTGATGGTGACTCTGATTTCTGATGGTGCTAAACGGGTAATTACTGCTTATATCTTGTTTGGTGACTCTCGAAGCTTTCTGATAACGACGATGCTTTGATAGTGATGTGGTGATGCCTCGGCTGATGGTGAATACTGACGAAGGTGACACAGCGATAAAGTTGTGATGCCTTTATCAATGGTGGTTAGTAATGGTGATTCTCGTGCGCTATATTTTATGATAGTGATTAAGGATTTTTTTTATAGTGATGCTTATGGTGACGACATAGAGGAATTTACATTTTTCTCCAGCTGACTGTCGTTGCAGACTGGATATTGAATATGAATTACGATAGCATTAGCAACTGAAAGCTTATGTGGCTTTTTTTTTTAGCAAAGATTATCAGGAGCTTATCATAACTTCTTTTTTATTGTGCATATGCAAATTTTAATTAAATGTCGAGTTCTATTTAGATTTAAGATTATTATCATTATTGTTATTTTTAAAAAGTCTTTTCTGAAAATTCGTTTTAGAAAAAAAATTGATTTAGGAGATTCTGAAAGAAGTATTCATGCATATTAGCACACACATATGAATGTATAATGTAATGATACTGATAATGATAGATGTAATTATGATAATGATGTAGAGAGTAATAATGATAGTGATGTAAAAAAAAATATTTTGAATAAGGATGGCAACAGTAAATGCGATATAATAACAGTTTCTTTCTATTTCCAATCTTCTATCTATATACAGTACATAAATAAGCATATATGCAAATATATGCACACACACACACAGATGCACCCACACCCACACACAATGACAAATAAGCACACACACACACACAGATGCGCCCACACCCACACACAATGACAAGCTAGCACACACACAAACACACACACACACACGCAAACACACAAGCACTCACACACGCAACATTATCGCGCACATACCCCCCCCTCCCCACCACCAGAACACAGCAACTCCAGCGGTCGCAACAGATGCAATTCTTATTCAGCTTCCGATCGCTGGAGGCTGCCCGCTTGCAACTGGCGTTCGGTTGCCAATTACCCAATTTCGTCGAATAGTGACGTATTTCGGTCGGGTCTTTCAGTCATTTTCCAAAACGGTCTGACAATGCCACTTACTGGCTAGGGAAATGCTGTTTTTGTTTTTATGTTTTGTTCTTGGGGATTTTTTTTTTTTTTCTCTCTGTCCTTTTTTTTTATTTATTTATTTATTTTTTTTTTTGAGTATTTGAAGAATGAAAGGATGTTGATGGCTGTTGAAATGTTTGTGTGACAGAACATCTTTTTTGGGGGAGTATTACGGTGTTTGAATTCGGTAGATAAATGCATAGATATATGTATTGATGTATGTTTTTAGTTGTGTGTTTTTTTTTAGGTGTGCGCGCGCGCGTTTCTACATTTTATTGTGTTATGAGGATGTTGAAATTGCAAACTCAAACACATATACACTCTTACACACAGAAACAATCACACAGACACACACAAACACACACACACTCACTCACACATGCAAAAAACAGACACCCAAACAGACAAAACACACACCAAAAACAAACACAGAAGTAAACACTTACACACAAACACACACTCACAAAAACAAAAACAGTGAAACAACCACACGCACACACACAAACACAGACACAGTCCTTAACATCCGCCACATCCATTTACCCTCAGCAACATTATTCATAATAGTAAAATAATGTGTAAAACTTCCATGAACCTTTCAGAGTTGTCAGCGCGTTTCCATAAAAATCCATGAAAATCTTTTATCAATTAGTTTCTGGCTTGAATCGATCGGACCTGTGTACTATAACGAATTAATTTGATGGTTGCCAGACATATTTTAATTCATCAGTTCCCGGTTATTGGCCTTTTGAGCTGTATTGTTTCAGATCATCGGGTAAAGTATCTGTTATGTTGACACTGTTGGCACTTTGATAATTTGCTTTATCCGCGTTGTCATTCTCTTTATCAATGTCGCCATCATTGTTATTGTTATCATTATTATCATTCATATTGCTGTTCAAATCGTCGTTTTTGTTGTTGATTTTGTTATTATCATTATCAATACCATTACTAGTTATTGATTTTATCATTGTTACTATTGTAGTTGCTATTATTGTTATTGTTATTGTTATCATTACTGTTGTCAATTTTATTAGTACCGTTATTACTTTTATCATTGTTTATGTTATTACCATTGTTATCATTATCCTTATTGTTGTTGTTGTTATTATTGTTATTATTATTACTATTATTATTATTATTATCATTATTATTATTGTTATTATTTTTTTCATTACCATTAAAATCATCCTCGTTATTATCAACATTACCATCACTGTTTTATTGTTATTGTTACATTATCAATGTTGTTATCATCATCATTATCATTAGTACTATTGTTGCTATAATCATATCATTTTCACTCTTACTCTCTTAAATACACTTTTCTCTATCTCTTTCTTTCCTACTTTATCTCTATTATTTCCTACTCCCTCCCCTCTTTCCTCTTTCCCCTCCCCCCTTCCACCTCTCTCTCCCTCCCCCCCCCCTCTCTCTCCAGTCCCCCCTCTTCTCTTTCCCTCTCTCTTCCCCAACCCCTTCTCTTTACCTCTCCCTCCCCTCTTCCCCTCTTTCCCCTCTCTCCCCTCCCTCCATCTTTCTCTCCACTCACCCTCTCTCCCTCTATCCTTCTCTCTCCCCTTTTCCTTTCCCCTCCCCTCTTTCTCCACTTCCTCTCCCTCTTCCCCTCTCTCCACCCATCCTCTTCCCCTCTTCTCCTCTTTCTCTCTACCACCCCTCTCCTTCTTCCCTTCCCCTCCTCTTTTTCTCCAAACCCTCCCCTCCCCCCTCTTCCTTCCCCTCCCCTCTTTCTAAACCTCTCCACTCTCTCTCCACCCATTCCTCTTCCCCTGTCTCTCCCCTCCCTCCCTCTTTCTTCCACCCCCCCTCTCCCTATTTCCGTCTCCCTTCTTCCCCTCCCCTTTTTCCCCCTTCCCTCTCTCCCCCTCCCTCCTCCCGATTTCCTTGCTTCTCTCTGAGTAACCTTCTCCGGTAATGCACTGACCCGGTCTTTTATACATGTTTTATTGTCACTGTTGGGGGCGGGGAAGGAGGCGGAGGAGGGGGGGGAGGAGAGGATGAGGGAGAGGCGGGGGAGGAGGGGTAGAGGGGGAAGAGAGGTGGGTCTCCTACCTGATCTTGGTTTCTGTCCTTCATTCTCTCTCTGTTTCTTTTTCTCTGCTTTTTGTTCTCTTTTCCTATCATTCTTTTTTTCTCTCTTTTTTTCTCGAATTTGCTTTGTTTTATTTTTTTCTATCTATTTCTCTTTTTCTCTCTTCTCTTTTTTCTGTTTTCTGTCTGTCTCTCTCTCTCTCTTTCTCTCTTCACCATTTTTGTCTCTCTCTCTCTTCTTCCTCCTTTACCCATCTCTCTCCCTTTCTCATTTTCTCCTGTCGGGGGAGGGGGGGGTAAAACTTATCTCTCCTCTATCTCTCTTCTCCTTTTCTCCTCCTTTCCATCCCTCCGCCTATCCTCCTCTATCCTTCTTGCTTATTTTTGTTATTCTCATTTATGTCTCTTTTTGTTTCCTCTTGACTATCTGCTTGTTTGTATCCCTATCCGTCGATCTGTCTGTCAGTTTGTCTTCCCCCCCACTCCCCTCTCTCTCTCTCTCTCTCTCTCTCTCTCTCTCTCTCTCTCTCTCTCTCTCTCCTTCTCTTCTCTCTCTCTCTTCTCTCTCTCTGTCTCTCTCTCTCTCACTCTCTCTCNGCATTCTCGTCATCTCTATTGCTGTTGCTTTTCTTTCCATTCTTTCGCTTCTTATAATTTCCTTTCTATTTGCCGTCTCTATTCTTCTTTGTTTCTGTTTACACTTTGGTTATCTATTTATCTGTTTATCTATTTATTTGCATCTGTTCAACCTTTGTTTTTCTTTTCCTTTTTTGGTGATTTTCTCACCTTTTCATCGATTAATCTTTTCTCTTTTATTCCTGTCTTTCGTTTTCTTCCTGATTTCCGTTTTCGTTCTTCTTCTATTTTCTCTTCGATTTCATTTATTCAATTCTCTCCCTTTTACACTCTAATTTTTCTATTCTATTTTGTCTCTCCTCCATTCGTTTTCTTTCTCTTCTGTTCTATTTTCTCTCTACTTCTTTCATTTTTTCTTATCTTCTTTATGCTTCTCCCAACATTTATCTCCATTTCTCCTTCAATGTTTCTTTTATCATTTTTTTTTCTTCCCGCTTACGTAGACGAAACTAATGACAGTATTTTCATCATTAGTTTCTGGGTCACTTTTTTCCGCCATTAATGAGATCTGCTATTAATGGATATAAATTTTGATCTTGATAGAAATCAATCTTGGGTAAATATCCAGCTCGAAATAGTGCGTTCTTCTCCGTCGAATTCTTGGTAATATTCTTATTTTATCTTTTTAAGATGATATCGGGTTGATGATAAAAATTGTATCATTATTATTCTTTTTCTTTTTTTTTTCTTCTTTTTCTTTTTGGTAATTCAACTTTTGTTTCCGATTTTTGACTTTCAATTATTTTCTTTATTTTTTTTTCTTTTATTTATTTATTTATCTATTTCTTTTTTTTTCAATCCAGTCGCCGTATTTTGAAATATGACGTATGGTCATATAATATCATATGATAAATATAAATTGCCAAAATTGTGACAACATCGAGTATTCAGGAAAAAAGAGGAAAATATATCACATAAATCTCAGTAGTAATACAAAATAAATAAATAGATAAATAAATCACATTTACAAATATTCAGAAAACGGAAAACACAAATTAGCACAATTTATAAGTATAAAAAAGACCCTCCAACCCCAAAGAAACAATTACCTTAATAGCGCAAACAATCAGGAACTCGCCGAGAACACAATCAGCCGATATCAAAACAATTCATCATAAGCATCGACCAGTCACTCCAAACCGCACGTAGACAGATTAGCTATTCCACAATCGACACGCCTAATTTGGGTCTAATCGAAAAAAAATAGAAAAAAAAACTTAAAAAAAAAAAAAAAAAAAAATCAGAAAAAAAACTAAAAAGAAAAACTAAAAAAAAAAGTTAAGAGAAGAAAAATAATGAAATAAAAAAATATTTGTGCAAGTGAAGCAATGGACCAGTAGTGTGTCGTGTGTCGTGTGTGTGTGTGTGTGTGTGTGTGTGTGTGTGTGTGTGTGTGTGTGTGTGTGTGTGTGTGTGTGTGTGTGTGTGTGTGTGTGTGTGTGTGTGTGTGTGTGTGCGCGCGTGTGTGTGTGTGTGTGTATGTGTGCGCGTATGTGAGTGTGTGCAGCGCATGTCCATTAGCCATTGTCCAGTGTTCAGTGTCCATCAAACACCGAATCAAATCGTTCAGTCATGGTTGAACATCTCTGAACATCTTTAGTCGCGACTCAAAGAATGTTTATGTATTATCAACGTGTCTCCTCTTCCCCAATTATCAAGCAGAATGTTCATCTTCTGTATGTGTGTGAATGGTAATTTAGGGATGGAATGACGAATGAATATCAGGGTCGAGGGAATAATTATC
>NW_020869923.1:243819-253819 GCF_003789085.1 Penaeus vannamei | reverse complement strand
TAAGAATAACAATAAACAAAATCAAGAAAAATGCCCTCTACGAAAGAGCAACAGTAGCAACAACACATGAATAAAGATAAAGAAAACATTAAAAACTTCAATAGCAGTCAAAAGAAATAAGAATAAGGATAAACAAAATCAAGAAAAATCCCTCTACCAATAAGCAACAGTAGCAACAACACAAAAAAAATATATATATAAAGAAAACAAAACAAAAAAAAAACTACAGCAGCAATCAAAAGAAAGAAGAATAACGATAAAAAAGCAACAGTAGCAACAACACATGAAAAGAAAGAAAAAAAGAATAAAGAAAGGCCCCACGCCCAGGGAGCCCCCAAGGAGGCGGGCGAGCCAAGGCGCTGCGCCCAAACTTAAGTTTAATTTTCTCCTCGATTACACCGCTAGTTTCCTTATCCCGGCTCCACTCCTTGCCGGGGGGGGGAGAGGAGAAGAGGAAAGAGAGGAGAGAGGAGGAGGAGGAGGGGGAGGAGGAGAGAGTGAAAGGGGACGAGAGGAGGAGGAGGAGAGGGGGGAGAAGAGGAAAGAGAGGAGGAGGAGGGAGGAGGAGGAGAGGAGAGAGGAGAGCGAAGAGGCGAGAGGAGGAGGAGGAGAGAGGGAGAAGAGGGAGAGAGGAGAGAAGGAGCGAAAAGGAGAAGAGGAGGAGAATGAGAGCGAAGAGAGATGAGAGAGGAGAGAAGGAGAGCGAAGAAGAGAGAGGAGGAGGGAAAGAGAGGAGGAGGAGGAGAAGGAGAGGGGGAGTAGGAGGGAGAGGAGGGAGTAGAGAAGAGAGAAAGAGATAGAAGCGAAGGAGGAGAAGGAGAAGAGAGTGAAAAGGAGGAGGAAAAGTGAAAAGGAAAAAGTGGAAAGAAGGAAAGGACGAGGGAAAAGAAGGGAAAGGGCACAAGCACAAGCATACACAGACACACACACATATGTTATATATATGTGTATGTATATACATATGTATATATATATATATATATATATATATATATATATATATATATATATAATATATATATATATATATATATATATATATATAATATAATATATTTAAAGAAAGAAGAAAAGAGGGAGAGAGAGAGAGAGATGGAGAGACAGAGAGGGGGAAAAGGACGAAAGGAGAGAGGAGCAGCAACAAATGACAGATGCCAAGCGTAGGCGGATGGCATAATAAGCGAACCAAACAGTAAGAAAGAATAAGCGTGACAAGAGAATAAGTGGATAAACAATGAGAAAAGGGAATCAGATAAAACACCCACAAAACAAAATCACAATAAAAGCATTAATTGATAATATTATATTAATAGCCATACTAATAATGATTACTATTATAAGAAACATAATAACAATGAATAAAATCACAAAAAATAGGAGAAAAAAAGAAAGAAAGAAGAGAGTAAAAGAAGCATGTAAACGATTGGATAAAAGTGGAAAATAAAGAGAGAGTGAAGGTGTGAACTGATGATGATGGAAAAATTGTCGGGGGTGGAGCTGGCATAGTGAAACATTGACACCCGGGTTATTTGCACTTAGAAAAAATGAAATGATGGTTTTGCATGAAGGCCAAGTACAGCTTTTGAAGCATGTGCAGTCCCCGCTCCGCTGCCACGTTCGCCGGTTTGCGTTGGCGATGTGTGAAATCGTTTGTTTCGACACTTGTATCTGAAACACGAGCCGAGTCGTATTTTGATGTGTGTTTCGGATACACGGTTCGAAATTGGGGCTTCACTCACTGGTAAAGATTTTTGGTGAGTGTAGACATGAAGGGTTGGGAGGGAATGTGTACATGGAAAACGCAAAACTATACACCCGTAGTCGATGAAATGAAACCCTCTAAATTTGAAACACAGGCTTCGTTTCCATACGTGTTTCGGCACAAGGTTCGAAACAGGCAGCTCACACCCACTAGCAAAACTGTGAAAAACGTAGACGGTATGGTGTTCGTTCACAAAAATAAATAAATAAACACAAATTTGTACACACACGTGCCGATCAGAAACAAATCCCTCTGAACTGAACCCGTAAACAAACACATAAACATCCCTACACCCTCCCTCCTTTCAGCACACAAAAGCAAACACAGCCACACGAGACCAAACAAACACACAGACAAATAAACCAACAGGGGCGCATCAGCTTGTACAATCTAATAGAACCCCTTGAAGATGTTGTTCTCGGCGGAAGGCAAAGTTCAAAGATCCCAGAAACAAATACTCTGAGTTGGGTTCTTAATCTCCATTACGGGTTTCCTCTTGGCGCCTGAAATTAACTCTTCCCCGTTCCTGTGTTGCCATAGCAACCATCGGCGCGAAGTAAACAACACGTTCCCCTCGCTATAAGGAGCGGAGGGAGAATGGTTGGTAGGGGGGGGGAGGAGGCCGAGGAAAGGGGAAAGGGGAGAGAGGGGAAACGAGGGACATGGTTGCAGGTGGAAGGGAGGGAGCCGAGAAAGGGGAAAGGGGAGAGAGGGAAAACGAGGGTACGGTGCAGGTGGAAGGGGGAATGGCTGGTAAGGGAGAGAGAGAACGAGGAAAAGGGAAAGAGGGGAGAAGGGAGGTAGGTGAAAAGGGGGAGAGCAGAGGGCCTGTAGGAAAAGGGGAAATTGGGATGAAAAGAGGGAGAGCGAAAAGGGAAAGAGGAAGGAGGGAGAGGTAGATGAGAAAATCTCAGAAAAGGCGAAAGAGAGGAGTAAAGGAAAAGAGAAAGGGAAGAGGAAAGAAAAGACGTTAAGGGGAAACGAAAGACAAAGAAAGGGAAAGAGATCGAAAGGAAAACAAGAAAGGGAAAGAGAAGGAATTGGGAGGAAAAAAACGATAAAAGAACAAAATAAGAAAATGAAAGAGAAATGGAAACGTAAGGAAGATCTTTTCATAAATTGTGCCTTTCTTGGGTACTATTACCATCTCACTTCAACTTTTGAATCTATTTTCTTGCTGATCATTTTACGTTCTTTTATTTTTGTACTTGTTGTCTTTATCATCCCCATTCTCGTCTCACTCTCTATCTATCTATCTGTCTATCTATCTGTCTCCCCCCTTCTCCCTCCCCCTCGCTCTTTATCACTCTCTCTCTCTATCTATCTATCTATCTGTCTATCTATCTATCTATCTATCAATCTCAATCAATCAATCTATCAATCTATCTATCTATTTCTTTCTCCCTCTTTCTCTCCCTCTTTCTCCATCCTTTTGGCACATGCACTCACAAAGCAATTTTCCAATTTCCTTGCTCTATTATTACTATATTACATCCTATCTTATTTGTCTCTACTCACTCTTTTATCACGTCCCACGCTACGTCAAGCCTCTTTCCCTCACTCCCTCTTCTTCCTTCTTTTAACAACTTCTACTTCATTTTCTTCTTTTTTTTATTTCTTTTTCTTATTTTTTTCACATTTTCTTCCCTCTGCTTTTTTATTTATGATTTTTGATTTATTCTTTTCTTTTATTTATTTATTTATTTATTTTATCTATTTCATTTTTTATTTTATTTTATTTACATTTTTCCTACTCCTCTTCTTTTTTCACTTCTCTTTCACTCATTGTTTTTTTCTCTCTCTTTCTCTCTAGCCTGCTCTTATTCCTATTCCTTCCCTCTTATTTTCGCTTCTCTTTCCCTCTCCCCTGTTTTCACTTTCTTTCTCCTTGTCACCTATTTTCATTCTCTTTTTCTCCTTTATTTTACACCTTATTCACTCACCTCTCTTCTTACTCTATCATTTTTCCTTTCTCTATTCCTGTTTTCTTCATCTATTTTCCACTTAACCTCTTCTTTGTTTTTGCTTTCTATCCCATACCTCTCTTTTTATCTCTTTTCTTCTGTATTTTTCACTCATTCCTTCTCTCTTTTGGCTTCTCTTTCCTTCTCCTTCGTCTTTCTTTTCATTCCTCTTTTCCCTTTCCCCTTTTATTAACTTCTTTTCTCATTCCTCATTTCACTACTTTCTTAGTTTCCTTCTCTTTATTCGTCTTTAGCTCTCCTCTTTTTACTCTACCTTTTATTTTTTGTTATTCCTGCTTTTTCATTCCTCTTTTCACTTGTCTTTCCTTTCTCCCTTCTTTGCCCCTCTTTTCCCTCTTCCCTCTTTTCATTCTTTTCTCCTCTCTCCTTTTTCACGTCTACGTTCTTATCCCTCTTTAACTCCTTTCACCCTATCCCCCTTTTCATTACTCTTTCCTTCTTACTTCTTTTAACTTCTTTCCTCTCCTTTATTTTTCCTTCCTCTTTCCCCCTTCCTGCTTTTCCCTCTCCCCTCTTTTCCCTCCTCTTTCCCTCTCCCCTCTCTTTCCGTCTCCCCTCTTTTTATTCCTCTTTCCCTCTCCTCTTTTTTCATTTCTCTTTCCTCCTTCCCTCTTTTCCCTCCTCTCTCCCCTCCCTTCTTCTTTTCCTTCCTCTTTCCCTCTCTCTTTTCATTCTTTTCCCCTCTCCCTTCTTTTTTCTTCTTTTCCCTCTCCCCATTTTCCCTCCTCTTTCCCTCTTCCCTCTTTTAACTTCTCCTCTCTCCTCTCTTCCCTCCTCTTTTCCCTCTCCCCTCTTTTCTCGCTTACCCCCCCCTCCCCTTCCCCCTCCCCTATCCCCCCACCACCACCACCGCCTCTACCCGCCAAATAAATGATGAAGACACAAAATTGAAACATTCCAGACTGGAGTCGCCTGAATAAACATGTCCCTCTTCGACTGACAGCTCGCTCGACAAGAATTTTTAATTTACACTGGAAAATTCCCCCCGGCGCTTGTATAAAACTTGTACGTGTGGGGCATGGTAATAGAGTGGCCCTTGAGACGCCGTTTTGGAATCTCGGCTCTCTCTCCCTAGGGGTTACTTTCCCCTGGCCCCGGGGCTTGGTCCTTAGGCCCCTCATGTCAACGGTGGATAAACTATTCCGAATAAATATTGTGTATAATGAATTTTATCACCGGGGGGACAAGCAAATTTATTGTTTCTGTCACGGAGGCTGGGTGTTCCTCCCTCCCTCTTCCCCTCCCTCCCTTTCGCTTTTCTTCCTCCCTCTCCTTTCTTCCTCCCTTATTCGTGTTGCTCTTCTTCAACCCCATCCTCTCCTTTCTCCCTTCCCCTCCCTTTTTCCTCCTTCCTCCCCCTCCTTCCTTCTCCTTCCCTCCCTCCACTCCTCTTTTTTCCCTCCCTCTCCCTCCTTTTTCCTCCTCCCTCTCTCTCACCCTCCTTCTCCCTCTTCCCTCTTCCCTCCCTCCCCTTCTTCCCTCCTTTCCCTTCCCTCTCCCTCCCTCCTTCCTCTCCTTCCCTCCGCCTCCCTATCGCCCTCGCCTCCCGTATCCGGCGTTCCTCCGACAACCTCGGCGGCGCCCCCTGGAGTCGCGATATTAGGGCCACTAACTCCCGTTCTGAACCCCGGATCGCAGGGAAACAAACGACCCCAAATTGGCTAACGACCTCAATTGCCAACTACGCGGGATCACAGTCATTCACGAAAATACGCGCGCTGATTGGTAATGTGATCCGCGCGGGAAAATTGATGCCAGCCAATCAGCGGCGGCCGGAGGGGGAAGGGGTGAGTCCGGGCGAGCTGATTGGCCCGGGCGATTCCGGCGGCGTTGCTGGCAATTCACGTGCTGTGGGAAATGCTTTGTTGGTTTGTTTCTTTATTTTTCTGTTTCTTTTTTCTTTTCTTTTTTCTTTTTCTTTTCTTTGCTATTCTTTTTTACTTCTTTTTCTTCTTCCTTTTTTTCTTTTTCTTCATCTTCCTTTTCTTCTTCTAGGAAATACTTGTTTGTTTGCTTTTTTCTCTTTTCTATTTCTATTTCTTTTTCTTTCTATTCTGTTTCTTTCTTTATTCTTTTTACTTTTTCTTCTTCTTTTTCTTTGCTATTCTTTTTACTTTTTCTTCTTCTCTTTTCTTCTATTCTTTTTTCTTCTTTCTTCTTCCTTTATAATCTTTTTCTTCTTCTTCATCTTTTATTCTCCTTCTTCATCTTTTTCTTATTCTATTTCTTATTCATTCATTCATTTTTGTGTAACTTTTCCCTCTTATTTCCTACTCCTTTTCATCGGCGACTTCCGTGTTTAAGAGCCATCTTCCGTTGACAAAAAAAATTGTCGCTTTCATTATGATGACATTATCAGAAGTAATAACATGGGAGTTATTATGAACACGATAATGAGTCTCATGCAATACCATGTCCACAAGGTCTACGGTGACGGGGAAGTTTTATGTAGTTATCGACCTTATGAACGGTCACAGAACTCGACATCGAAAAAGCGTGTATATTTCAGGTCTTCAAGAAAAAAAGAAAAAGAAAAATGTTTTCATTTGTGATGTAATTATGAACGCGCCATGACAGCATGCATTTGTGTCTGAGTGCGGATGATTACGTGCATGCATAGTGGTGTGTAATGCACACTTATTTTTCTGTGTTTGTACTTGTCTCTACGCATGTTGATGTGTAGGTGTTTATGTATGTGTGTGTGTTTGTGTGGATGTGGGTGCGCGCGCGTGTGTGTGTTTGTTTGTGTGTGTGTTGTGTGTGACATGCGCCAGTGTATATATAAATGTGTGTTTGTTTCGAATATGTGCGTGTGTGTGTTTCCATATTTTCGATATTTGAATAAGGACTAATTAGCCATTCAAATAATGAATTAATTGTTGACCAAACAGGCAGATGAGTCAGATAGGAAAACACAGATTCCAAAATTCCGGCAGATTGTTAATATCACATACGAAACGATCTCCTAAAAATATAATGATCGTCTTAATTATTGAATTAATTTAGACGGCACGAACTAACCTATAGGTCAGACACACCCGCACGCACACACACACAAACACTCACACACACACACACACACACACACATATATGTATGCATGTGTGGTCATTATAATCATTGTAGAGATTATCGTTTTCAATATCATTATCATTATGATTCTTCATAATACTATCTCTTCTATTATCATTTCCATGGCTGACACTGCTGCTATTATTACTAATATTACTATGGCAGTTACTATAAGCATTGTCTTATCATCACATTTTTTTCTGCTCAGGATTTTTCTTTTCTTTTCTTTTCTTTTTTGTTATTCATTATCTTGTTCTAATTTTTTCTTCCAAGGTAGCTTTCCTTTCCATTGCTCTAATTAACATCTGAGCCTTTACTAAAAACATTTACATCTTGCGCTTTGCTTCCTTCAGCCTTCAGTCTCAATCTTCTAATGAAGGAGGTCGTAATACTTTCGATTTTTTTAAATAGGAGAGATAAAGAGATGGATAGATGGATGGATGATGGGTTGATAGGTGGTTAGGGGGGTGGATAGATAGGTGGATGCGTAGATAGATATATAGTGAAAGATATCCAGATAGAGTGTGTGTGTGTAAAGGGAGACAGACAGACAGACATACAGAGAGACAGATACAGACATACATACAAAGAAAGACAGACATACACACACACACACACAGAAAGAGAAAGGTAGAGAGAGAGAAAGAGAGACAGAGAGACAGAGAGAGGAGAGAGTTAAAGGGAAAGAGGCAGAGGCAGAAAGAGACAAACAGAGAGACAGACAGACAGATAGAAGCAGACACAGAAACAAAGCCAGAAAGAGAGAGGCAGAGACAGAAAGAGACACAGAGACAGAGAAAGAGAGAGAGAGAGAGAGAGAGAGAGAGAGAGAGAGAGAGAGAGAGAGAGAGAGAGGAGAAGGAGGAGAGAGAGAGAGAGAGAGAGAGAGAGAGAGAGAGAGAGAGAGAGAGAGAGAGGAAAGAGAAAGAGAAAGAGAGAAGAGAGAGAGAGAGAGAGAGAGAGAGAGAGAGAGAGAGAGAGAGAGAGAGAGAGAGAGAGAGAAGAGAGAGAGAGAGAGAGAGAGAGAGAGAGAGAGAGAGACAGACAGACAGACAGAGACAGAGACAGAGAGAGAAAGAAGAGAGAGAGAGAGAGAGAGAGGGAAGCGCAGAAGGACAAGGGTGACAGTTATTAAGCCTCCTCGCCGGCGCGGCCAAACTCGGAAACATACTATCAGCTGGAGATTGATTAATGTAAAAAGAGCGAGATGTTTCCTCTCTCTCTTTCCTGTGATCGCTTCTCTGCATTCTCTTCTTCCTCCCTGTTCTCTTCTTCTCTTCTTTTTTGATCTTTTGCCTCATGTATTTCTGTTTTCATATTTTCTTCCTTCACTTCTTTGTCGGTATTTGATTTTTTTTCTCTCTCTTTGTCATCCCATTCCCTTTATCTTCTACTGTTTTAATTTTTCATTTTCCTTCTCCCTCTTCTATTTGATCTTATTTCATTTTTTGTCTTTTTATCAGTTTCTTTGTTTGTATGTTTTTACTTCCCTTATTATTCCAACCTCTCCTTTCTCTTCCCCTCTTTTTCCCAAACTTCCTCCTGCTTCCTCACTATCTATTTTCCTTTCTTTCCTCCTCCTTATTCTCCTTCCTTCCTTCACCCTCCCAAGCACAACACACACCCTCAACCGTAAAAAAAAAAAAAAAAAAAAATCACACCCGAACATTAAAAAAAAAATGAAAAAAAAAAATAAAAAAAAAAAAACAACAACAAGAAGGAATGTCTCTACAACCTCCCTCCCTCGTCGCGTATTCTATAACAGCATTCAACGGACCCGAGTTTGCTTCAGTCGTTACCTGTCAGCTGGGAAGCCATCAGCATTTTAGAGTACTCCAGAAATTACGCTTCTGACACGTGGCTGTTCGTGGAAATGCTGAATTGCAACCGTGTCGGGAGATGAGGGAAGGGAGGGGGAGGTGGGAGGAGGGAGGGAGAGGTTGTATGAGGAGGGGGAGAGTAAGGGGAAGGAGGTGGGAGGTGGGAGAGTAGGGGAGGAGGGGGAGGAGGGAGGAGGTTGTTGTAAGAGGAGGGAGAGTAGGGGGAAGGAGGTGGAAGAGTGGGGAGAGAGTGGGGGAGAGTAGGGGAGTTGGGAGGAGAGGAAGTTGCGGAGGAGGGAGATCGGGTGGATGAGAGTATGGGGAGGAGTGGAGGAGGTTATGGGAAGAATAGTGGGAGGAGGGATAGTAGGGGTGGGAGTGGGGGGAGTTTGGAGGGAGGGTATGAGAGGAGAGGAAGGAAGGAAGGATAGGTAAGAAAGGTTTCGGAAGGAGAGAGAAAGAAGAAGTAAGGTAATTGAGGAAGCAATAGATGAGAGAGGGGGGAGGGAACGAGAGAATCATCCTAGCATCACCTCCCCCTCCCCCTCCCCTTCCTCCTACCCCCCCCCCCAATCCCTCCAACCAATTCCCTCCCTCCTAACAAAGTGCTACGTGCTTCCGCTCATACGGTCCATCCTCCCGTGACTCCCAAGCAGCAAAATGACCCCAAAAGCACGACGGCGTCGGTGCCAACATGACCCCGAGGGAAACGCGACGTAATAGACAGTAATGCTTGCATATATTCATCGCCGGCCGAGATCCCGTCGGCGGGCCTGACACTTTGCCTTTTAATATTATCCCCGACGAGTCCAAGCCTGTAAAACGGAATTGTCATGCCTGGGGGAGGGGGGGGGGGAGAGGGGTAGGGGGTAGTGGGAGGGGAGGGAAGGGATAGGGATAGAGGGAGGGGGAGGGAGAGGAGGTGGGAGGAGGGAGGAGAAGGGAGAGGGGAGGAGGAGGGGGTAGGAAAGAGGTAAGGAAGTGGTAGTGGAGAGAGGGGAAGGAGGGGAAGGGAGAGGGGAATGAAGGCAATAGAGGTCTAATTCGGAAATCAATGCTGTTGTTCAGGTTATTGCTTGGGTTATTCTAGTAGTGAGGCTGGGGGCGGGGGGGGGGGAGAAAGAGAGAGAGAGAGAGAGATGAGGGGGAGGGAGAGAGGGAGGGAGTGAATTAATGAGGGAGTGAGATAAAGAGATGACGAGAGAGAGAGAGATAGGAGAAAGAAAGTGAGAGGCAGGGAGACAATGAGAGAGAAAGAGAGAGAGAGAGAAGGAGAGAGAGAACACGAGGCGGTTGGGTGAGTGTGTGGCTGGCAGGTGGGCGGTGGTACCAATGTTACACGAATGCATCTTGCACAAGGG
>NW_020869923.1:223819-228819 GCF_003789085.1 Penaeus vannamei | reverse complement strand
TCTTTTATGAAATGATATCAGAATAGCATGATCATATTCGCATTCTGCCTGTGCAATATTCTCTGTAATTTTGCTGTGTTGTATAATATCATGAAATTATTACCATGGTTATATATTAAAGATTTTATCAATGTCACCTTTCGATCTTTGCAATTAATGTATGTATTTATCAGCAATAACATTTTCATAATTATATCTTTTTGAGTTGTAGTTATGGTCATTACTGTTATTTGCATTTTAATGTATTATTGGTGTTATTACCTCTTATCTAGAATAATAATACCAGTTAATGTTAAGAATTTGCCTATTTCATAAGTGCTTGTGTAGCAAATACTGTAAAATATAATTTTCGGTTTTACTAGAATCATTTTCTGTTCTAATATCATATAATTATTTATGTAACGTAACATATTTGCTTTATCTAATTATCACTCTTACGTCTGATATCAGTATCAAAGTCATAATCAGGAACATGTTAATTATATCTATCATTGCTGTCATTATCAAGAATATCATCATTATTCTTGTATAATTAATAGTCTTCTATACCTGTTCCTATTGATATGTCATATCTCATTAAACATCCAATGACGATGTCTACACCTGATTGATAAATTCATTAAGATATTCAGCACATGCAGGAGGCATTTAAAATTACTGTTTTCCCTGTATTTGCTAAAATCTTTCCATAAAAGTTTGAGTCAGTTTAAAATCATGTAAATGCGAGGTATCTTTTCGATTCTTTTATCAAAGAGAGATTTTCGTCTAAATGTGGTTACGTTTTCTCCGCGATCGCCGTCAAGTCCGAACGGTCAGACGCAAGCCGAGGTCGGAGTCACACGGCCTCTCGAACACGCGCACGAACACACGCGGGAACCTAACCTTGCTTTAATTGATTTGATTCACGATAAATGCATAGCTTGCAATGTGAGCCTCCAATCTTGAAAGCACATATTTCAAAGCGAGATAAAAATCAGCAGCTGGGTTGAGAGAGAGTGATAGAGCGAGAGCGAGAGAGAGAGAGAGAGAGAGAGCGGCTGTTGCACGGATAATAATGCCATCAAGTCTGCAAGTCTTGCATTGATGATAAAACCAGTGGATAACAGAATCGTGGACGAGACTTCATCACTAGTTTGGAATTTGGACAGTGTTAGCCCCGTGGACAGTTCGCGCTTCGTCCCGCCCGCGCCCGCCCCCTCCGCCCACTCTGCTGCAGGCCGGAGAAAAGGGCACCACGCCCCTCTGGCCTGTCGTTGCATCGTGCAAGGCTCCAGACCTATGGCTGCAATCGACACTTCCTGTTAAGCGCGAATTTAAGAGGCCGCGAAGGTGGTTGTTGCAAGGTATAGGGCGGGAACGCTACACGAGACCACCCAAGTTGCAGGAGGGCGCAACAACGGCGTAAGCCCGCGACGCAACAACCAATTATGATTAGACTTTAATTCATGCTATTCTTTTATATCTCTTTTATTTCGCATTCCCGCTTTCCCTAGCCCCGCTCGGCCTACCCCCAAGACCCGTCCACACCTCCCATAGGCCCTAAATAGGCCTATCGACGAGCTTTTCGCCCTCGTGCCGCCCGGCCAAGCTGGCCCTGTCTACGGGCCGGCCGGATTTCCTTTAAATATTCCTAGGGACATAGAGAGAAATATTTATGCGAATTCTTGCCACACCTCTGTTGTGGCTGGAGCATTCGCCTGGTAAATGTCTGCGTGTGACTCTCATATAAGGCGACTTGGGTCCTGTGCTGCGGTCGTCCCTCTGTACGCTCTCGCGGGGAACAGCTGTACTTTGCCGTTTGGGAGGGTCGTGGTTGTCAAAATGTAGTCGGTCTGTGTAGGTGTAGAGAGTTGCGGTGGTGTAGCCGGTGTTGTGGCCGTGTCTCCGGTTTGGTAGCGGTGTAGGCACTGGGATGTGGCGGTGTCTAAAAGCTGCGGTAGAGAAAAGAGATATAAAATAATCGTATTTATATAACGAATTATACTTCTTTCATAGAATTATCTGATTGTGTAGTTCCATTGTCCGCTCGTTCCAGCTGATCCGTTACAACCGGCGGCCAACACAACAACCAACTTGAAGAGAGAAGTCATAAGGAATGTTGTGAAGCGACAGGTAGAGCGTTGTGAACAGCAAGAGGGAATGTTATGATGTTGTCGCCGTGTGTTGTGAGAGCTTCGTGTCTCCGATTGTGTAAGGGCCTTTCTGTGTTGGAGAACTGCACGTTGTGAGGGTCAACAGTTGTGCTTATGATGGAAATTTCTGGACTTTATCTTATTTTTTCTCGTTTCGCTTTTGTGTTTTCGCTTTTCCTTTTCTTTCTGGAGTATATACACAGATGCGCACACACACACGTACACTCACATAAACAGACACACACACACACACATATTTATATGCGCGCGCGCGCGTGTGTGTGTGTGCGTGTGCGTGTGCGTGTGCATATACATTTAAATATATATATATATATATATATATATATATATATATATATATATATATATATATATATATACACATATACATGCACACACACATGTATATATATATATATATATATATATATATATATATATATATATATATATATATATATATATATGTGTGTGTGTGTGTGTGTGTGTGTGTGTGTGTGTGTGTGTGTGTGTGTGTGTGTATGCATATATATATATATATATATATATATATATATATATATATATATATATTATATATATATATATATATATATAATATATTATATATATATATATATATATATATATATATATATATATATATATATATATATATATATATGCCTTTATATATAGACATGTAAGTATCTATGTTTGTGTGCGTTTATATATATATATATATATATATATATATATATATATATATATTATATATATATATATACACACACACATAACCTTCGCGTTTATCTATATATCTGTCTACCTCCACTCCCTTGATGCCATACTGAGAATGATACAATATGTTTTCTTAAAGTCATTAGTCTTCATTCGTTGCTTTTTTTAGTTCTTTTTCTTCGCTCTCTTCTTTTGTTGTTGAAGAAAAAAATATTGGTAGGTGCTGTACCTTTCATTACATAAAACAAAGTGGATGGTAGTAATGGCGATAATAACCATGATCATATTTTTTATATGTTAATGGTATCAATAATAATGATAATGATAATGGCGATGAAGGTGATAATGTCAGTAATAATGATGATGATAGTAATTATTATGATAACAATGATAATAGTAATGATAACATTGATAATGATAATAGTAATGATAACATTGATAATGATAATAATAATGATAACATTGATAATGATAATAGTAATGATAGCATTGATAATGATAATAGTAATGATAACACTGATAATAACAATAATAACAATAGTGATGATAATAACAAGAACAAAATAAAGTCAACAACGGTATAAACAAATCAGTCATACCAACATCAACAACAATAACATCACAAACAACAACACAAACAAGGAAACAAAGCCACAAACAAACAAACAAACGCAGAACAGAGTACATCAGCCGACAGACACACACGATCATGTTCCTGCTACCTGCAATACACCACGATAGCATACACACCATCGACTCATAAATAGCAACCAGCTCTGAAACAGTTGCGAGTCAGCAGCAGAAGGACTAAACCCCGTTATGGTGGTGTTGACTGAGAGGGAGGCTCAGTGATGGTGATATTGAGGGTTGAACAAAGGGCTTCTTCCAAGAGCCTGGGGATATTGACTTAACCGTTGCGAGTCAGCAGCAGAAGGACTAAACCCCGTTATGGTGGTGTTGACTGAGAGGGAGGCTCAGTGATGGTGATATTGAGGGTTGAACAAAGGGCTTCTTGATGTGATGGTGATAGTGATGGTGATGATGGTGATAATGACAAAGGTGATGGTAATAGCAGTGATGATGATAATGATAATGATGGTGATGATAATGGTTGTGGTAATGATAGTAACTGATATCAATAAAGTGAATAATGATAAGGATAATAACAATGATAAAGATAATCATCAGTAATAAGAAAAAATTGGTAATAATGGTAAGAATTATGACACGGATAAAGATAATGGTAATAAATAATAACTATAACAGCAGCAATAATGGTAATGATGATGATAACAGCAATAATGATGATGAAAAAATAATAAAGATAATGATAATGTGTATAATGATAATACACACAAATAATAATAATAGCAATGAAAATAGTAATCACCATTATTATCATTATAATCCTTATTACAAATCACTATCATTATCATCATTATCACCATCCTTATTAATAACAACACCATCAACACCACCAAAGAAACAACAACCCATACCTCAAACTAACAACAACAACAAAAATTAAAAATCCCAGACAAAATAACCAAGACAGGATACACCCGGATTTCCCCTCCGCGCGTGTCGCTGTCTGCCCGTAAACAAAGCGTATTTCGTCGACCCATTGTAGGGAAATGACGGCCAAGGGAGGTGGAGATGGGCGTGTGTGACTGAAGGGGAAGGGAGGGAAAGGGGGAAATAAGGAAGAATAGGGGGAGGGCGTAGGGGGAGAAGGATAGGGAGAGTAGGGTCAGGGGAAGGGAGGGAGTGTAGGGTAAAGGGGAAGGGAGGAGGGTAGGGTAAGGGGGAGGGGGGGAGTGTAAGGTAAGGGGGGGGAGGGAGGGAGGGAGAGTAGGGTAAAGGGAGAGGGAGGGAAGGAGAATAGGGAGAGGAGTGAGGGCGAGTAAGGAATGGAGAGAGAAGGAAATAAGGAAGAGGAGATAAGAATAGGGAAATGGAAGAGATTAAGAAAGGGAGAAAGACGAATAACAAAAGGAAAGGAAGAATAAAAAAAAGGATGAAGAAAAGGAATGAGAGAATTAAGAAAGGTGCGGAAAGAAAACAAATCATGCAACACAGAAAAAATGAAAGGTAGACAGAGTAAACAAAGAAGAAAAGTTACTACATTTACGTGGACCGACGAAACAT
>NW_020869923.1:188819-191319 GCF_003789085.1 Penaeus vannamei | reverse complement strand
ATGTATGTGATAATATATCTGTACATTTATTTATACACACACGAACACACACTCTTTTTCAGACACACACACACGCACACACACACACACACACACACACACACACACACACACACACACACACACACACACACACACACACACACACACACACACACACACACATACACACACACACACACACACACACACGCTCCAACAAACATACACGCGCATATATATATATATATATATATATATATATATATATATATATATATATATATATATATATATATATATGTGTGTGTGTGTGTGTGTGTGTGTGTGTGTGTGTGTGTGTGTGTGTGTGTGTGTGTGTGTGTGTGTGTGTGTGTGTGTGTGTTGTGTGTGTGTGTGTGTGTGTTGTGTGTATGAAGAGAATAGAGAGAGAGAGTGACAGAAAGAGAAGAGAGAGAGAGAATAACATTGATGATAAATATTTAAAAAAATCGAAAAAGAATAAATGCAAGACCAAAGACAGACCTAAAAAGAATGATAATCTTAAAAAAGGCCGATTAAAAGTTAAAAGCCCGGAAGACCACCATAAAGCAAAGAATAAGAACAAAAAACACAAATGAAAAGAAAAAGAGAACAAAGAAAAAGACAGAATAGAAGGAAACAACAGTCATGAAAATAAGGCCAGAGTTATTATTAAAGAACTATCATTAAGAGCTAAAATAAGGCCCAAATTAGCGTGGCGCTCCCCGACGCCCGAGGACCGCCACCGCTTCACGCCGCCCCTGAGAGCAGCTCTTGACGCGCCGCCGCTGTCTTGCTTCCGTAACTTGTCGAGAAGATGCTTGCTTTGTGTCAAGGAAGTGGAATGATTTATTCAAAAAGTGCTTTGAAGGATCGCCTTGTAAGCCCTAATGGCCCAGAGTCGGCGCTTGAATGCACAATAGATAGTGGAGATAAGAGGGTCATAGATATGTTGTTGTTACTCGTTAGAAGCAATCTCCGAGATAGATTTTTTTTCTTGTTTTCTTTTTATTTTCTTTTTTTCTTCTTAAGCGGAAAACTGTGTTGCAAGGAAGTACGGGAGGTCGTGTGTTGGGGAGGAGAGAGACCTCATACTGATGTTGCAGAAGCCAGTGTTGCAGAGGGGTTTCTAAGGGCGAGTGTTGCCCGCCCTGGCCTTATCAGTTGGCCATGCACGTGGTCAAACAGTCTGAGATTTATGGCCAAGCTGGGAGGGGAGGAGGGGGAGAAGGGGGAGGGGAAAGGAGGGGGAAGACCTCCGGGAAGACAGCCTGGGCGCTTAAATGTAGGCTTGATTGAGTATTATATCACCACGACACCATATGGGGAAAGGACCCGTTTTCTGACGGTGCTCGGAAGGTCTTATTCTTAGGGGTGACTCTCCTATTTTTCTTCTTCTTCTTTTTATTTCCTCCCACTCCTTCTTTGTTGATTTAGAGAAATCCTTTGCTTTGACGGCCGTTGTGGTGATGAATACCGATGAGTTATGGTGAATTACGATGTGGTGGCGATGATGTCATGACAGTCAGAAACGAAATTAGTCCAGCATCATATCGAGAACGTTAAATAGGTTGAGATGTTGCAACGATAGCGTGCCCTATAAACCCTAAGTAACAGCGGAAGACGTCAATGAGTAAAGATCTTAGTATGATAGATTGTGAGATAAGGAAGTAGTAATGATGATAAGGCGTTAAGGATGTCATTGACGTCGCCTGGGATTATGAGGATGTCTCGCCCTTTGGTTCTAAAAGCGCTTTGGTGAAGGAAGTATTTAAGGTCGAGAAAAATAAGGTGTTGGGACAGCGTGTGTGTCCTTGATACAGCCATTCGCTGTCTTGCCCTCTCGTGCACTCGCTCTCTCTCTCGCTCTCTCTCTCTCTTGCTCTTTCTCTTTCTATTTCTCTCTCTCTGTCCTCTCTTCACTCTCTCTCTCTTTCTATCTCTCTCTCTCTCTCTCTTCTCTCTGCTCTCCTCTCTCTTCTATCTCTATCTCTCTCTCTCTCTATCTCTGCCCTCTCTCTTCACTCCTCTCTCTCTCTCTCTCTCTCTCTCTCTCTCTCTCTCTCTCTCTCTCTCTCTCTCTCTCTCTCTCTCTCTCTCTCTCTCTCTCTCTCTCTCTCTCTCTCTCTATACTCGCTCTCTCTTTCTCTCTCTTCTATCTCTCTCTCTCTCTCTCTCTCTCTCTCTCTCTCTCTCTTCTCTCTCTCTCTCTCTCTCTCTCTCTCTCTCTCTCTCTCTCCTCTCCCTCCTCCCTCGCGCCCTTCGTTCACTCGCTCTTTCTTTCTCTCTCTCTCTCTCTCTCTCTCTCTCTCTCTCTCTCTCTCTCTCTCTCTCTCTCTCTCTCTCTCTCTCTCTCTCTCTCTCTTCTCTCTCTCTCTTCTTTCTCTCTTTCTCTTTCTCTTTTCTCTTTCTCTCTCTCTCTCTCTCTCTCACTCTCTCACTCTCTCACTCTCTCACTCTCTCAGTCTCTCTCTCTCTCTCTTTTCTTTTTTATGCTTCT
>NW_020869923.1:178819-181319 GCF_003789085.1 Penaeus vannamei | reverse complement strand
TTCCTTTTTTTTTTGTCTGTGTTTGTCTGTGTGTTTGTTCTCTGACTCTGTTTGTTTACTGACTCTGAATGTCCATCTATCTGTTTTATCTTTCTGTCTATATGTTTGTCTATCTAGTTTTCTGTCTGTTTATCTATCTCTTTAGTTCTTTCTTTCCTTTACTCTTTTTAACAATTCCCTTTTTCGTCTAACCTTATCTCTCTCTCTCTCTCTCTCTCTCTCTCTCTCTCTCTCTATATCTATATATATATATATATATATATATATATATATATATATATATATATATATATATATATATATATATGTATGTATCTCTACTTCCACAATCAAGGGGAAGGAGGAGGAGGAAGAAGAAGAAAAAGAAAAAAAAAAAAAGAAAAAGAAAAAGAAAAAGAAGAAGAAGAAGAAGAAGAAGAAGAGAGGAGAAAAGGAGAAAGAAGAAGAGAAGAGAAGGAGAGAAAGAAGAAGAGAAAGGGGAAGAAGAGGAGGAGGAGGAAGGAGAAGAAGAAGAGGAGCAAGAGGAAGAAGAAGAAGACGACGAGGAGGAATAGAAGGAATGGAGAGAAGAATCAGAAGAAGAAGAAAGAGGAATAGGAGGAGGGGGAATAAAAGGAAGGGGAATAAGTGGAAGAGGAGAAGGCGGTGCCGAGGGCGACCGCTCGAGCTTCGAATCAATACCCGAATTATGTCGTCGGCAAGACAATAGCTCACGTCAAGCCAGATTCAACATCCACATAAACCAGAACCGATTGGAAGCAGCCGGACTCATCTTACAAGTCAATTATCTGTTTGGACTCTCCATCCTCCCTCCCTCCCTCCCTCCCTTCCTCCCTCCGTTCCTCCTACCCTCCTTCCTCCTCCTACTACTCCCTGCTACTCACTCACTCCTCCTTCCCTCCCTCTCCGACCCACTCCCTCTTCGCGAACTCCTAATCTCTCTCTCTATCTATCTATCTTTCTCTCTCTCTCTCTCTCTGTCTGTCTCTGTCTCTCTCTGTCTCTCTGTCTCTCTCTCTCTCTCTCTCTCTCTCTCTCTCTCTCTCTCTCTCTCTCTCTATCTATCTATCTATCTATCTATCTATCTATCTATCTATCTATCTATCTATCTCCCTCTTTATTTATCTATCTATCTATCTCTGCTTCAACCCCCTCGCCTTGCCTCTCGCTCTCTCTCACTGCCTAACACTCTCTCTTGCTCCTTCTATGCCTCGCCTTTTCACTCATCTTGAATCGCTTTTCCTTTCCTGTTCTCTCTTTCTCTCTTTATTTATCTCCTCTTCCTCCTTTCCTCTTTTTCTTTGTCTCCCTTTCCCATCGTCTACTTCTCCCTTTCTTGTGCTCATTCTCCCTTTCTTCTTTTCTCCATCTCCTCCATCCCTTTTCTTTCTTAACCCTTTCTTTCCCTTCCTCTCCTTCTCCCATTCCCCCTTCATCCTTCCTTTCCTTCTTCCATCCTTCCCCTCCTTCTCCCCTCCTCTCTTCCCTTCCTCTTCCTCTCACACTTTCATGCCCACTCTCCCTTCCTCTCCCTTCTTCTCATTCTCCCATTCCCCTCATCCTTCCTCTCCTTCTCCCATTCTTCCTCCCATTCTCCCCTCATTCCTCTCCTTCTCCCATCCTTCCTTCTCCCCTCCTCTCTTCCCTTCCTCTTCCTCTCACTCTCCCTTCCTCTCCCTCCCTCTCCCTTCCCCCCTCACCCCCTAGCAGCAACACAGGAGTCCTGGATTAACCAAGTTGATATTCACAAGTGGAACCCCTGTATTATTCTGTCATATATTAGTCCAGATGGCTTTGGTCGCTTGTTAAGACGGTCCTTAAGTCAATTTAATGAATACACAATTAAGTCGTTCTGTGTGGTCGTACGGGAGACGTCACATGTACACATGATGCACACACGAACACAGGGATGTTGGGAAGACTCGCAGACGTAAGGAAATGATTATGAAAACGAACACATGTTTGGAAATCGTCTTTGGCTTCGAATGGTAATGGTAATGGGAATGATAAACTGGCATAAACGAGGATATTGGTAGTAGTAAATATAATAATTAAAATGGTTATTGATAAATTTACATAAATGAGGATATTGGTAGTTATGATAATGATTAAGAGAATATAGATAACTGATAATAACAGTAATGATGATTATAAGAATGACACGATGAGGGTGATGACAATGGCAATAATGGTTGTAAAGATCGTAATAATGATGACAACAATTAGACAGCAATGATGCAAATGACATTGATCCTATCAGGAATAATAATCATAACAAAAGTAATAACGGGAACAACACTCCAATAACAGCATCAGCAACACCATACCCACCACCAATCAATAAACAAAAACACCAACGAACAAAGAGATAAATAGATAAATAAATAAAACAAACCCGACAGGAAGAGAGTTCGCGGAATCCCAAGAGCGCTGGCGGACGCCCTCGACCACAGGCCAAGGGTGAGAGGTCCTGTTATTGGCTATTACGAAGCTAAATCAT
>NW_020869923.1:171319-173819 GCF_003789085.1 Penaeus vannamei | reverse complement strand
CCATCCCCCTACCCCTCCTTCTTTCTCGCCCACACCCCTCTCCCTCCTACCCTTCCCTACCCCATACCCCTCATCCCCCTATCCTTCCTCCTCCTAACCCTCCTACCTCCCCTCCCTTTCCACCCCCCCCCCACCCCTCCCCAACCCACCCTCCGTCCCATCGCATGACGTCAAGCCCGAGGGTTAAAAGCTGCTTTTTTCATTCACTGTCTAAAATATCTGTGACTGCGGGGCGCTTTGGACTTCAGGGGTCAGAATCAGCAGGATAACTCAACAGAGATCAACTCAGCAGGTGGTTTCCGCTCGATTACGATAAAGGTATATGTGTGAAAAGGGAAAAAAATCAGCGAGAGGGATCAAACAGTTCAAACTTTCGCCATAAAAAAGATGGGGAGGAGGAGAGAGAGAGAGAGAAGGGGAAAAAATGTCGTAAATTCGGTGCGAACAAGCGTCCTGGAATTGGGCAAAGTTTAGATGTTTGGGTGAATTCACGCGATCGTCTTGTATCGCCTGGGACATGTATTTGAGATAGATAGATAGATAGAGACAGACACAGGAGAGAGGGAGAGAGAGAGAGAGAGAGAGAGAGAGAGAGAGAGAGAGAGAGAGAGAGAGAGAGAGAAGAGAGAGAGAGAGAGAGAGAGGAGAGAGAGAGAGAAGAGAGAGAAGAGAGAGAGAGAGAGAGAGAGAGAGAGACAGAGAGAGAGAGAGAACAGACAGAGAGAGACAGAGAGAGGAGAGAGAAGAGAGAGAAGAGAGAGAGAGAGAGAGGAGAGCAGAGAAGAGGAGGGTCTGCCTGATGGAAAAGCCAGACTGCGATAGTTACCGATAATTGAGACACCGAATACCCGCGTGACTACGTAGAACGCCCGACGACCGACATGACTAGAGGAGAGAGAGAGACGCGGATGAGACGAGCGCCGGCGCAGAGCGATGAGACATTATGGAGAGGACGAGACCGAGAAGACAGAGAGACAGACAGACAGAGACAGAGCAGAGGCAGATGGACTAAGGACGAACATTACAGTGACAGACACACGCAAAAGAACAGAGACCGCACAAAAGACGACAAACAAACAAACAGAAACATACGGGATGACAGAAAAACGAACAAGAGCACAACAGAGACGCAGACTCTTCAAACCGCGCTGCAATCACCGGTGAAGAAACCGAGATTACGTGGTTTACCGGACGTACACATCAACGTGCAATAGAAATGATTTCTTCGGTCCGGGGCATAATACGAGGGTAAGTACTCGCTGCTGATCCACCCGTGCTTCATACCGGAGACTCGAAAAGGGTTTCTGAGAGAAAACGTAAAAAGAGAGTGAGACGGATAACGAAGGAGACAGCAAGTTATAATTACTATTAAAAAAATTGGGAAATTAGATCTTATAGATTACGAGAGAAAATAAAACATGCATTCCTAGGAACACCAATAATTGAGGCAACATAAGGAAAGTCCTCGCCTTTCGCGAGCACGAACGCCAACCTCCAAGGCAACGGAGACGGAAGGTGACGCGAGGAGGGAGACAAGGGAGGGGCTGATCGCGTCGGGGGGAGGGAGGAGCCGGTAGGAAGGAGGGAGTGCCTGTGGGCGGACCGAGGAGCGGCAGATCGGCATAGTTCGACCCGCAGTGGGGATGGCGAATAGCCGCTTCGAGGGCGAGGAGGGGGACTGGGTTTGAGTACGTGGCTGGAGCGCCTGGTCCGGCGGAGGCGAGGAACGGGCATGTGAGAGACCATCGCGGGTAGGACGAGATGTAGAAGTGGTACACGGGCTTAAATCGGCGGTCAGTCGGACGGTTCGGTTATTCCATGAGGGAGGGGACACCCGAGGCCCAGGGAGGGAGGGACGAGCCGAGGAGCGAGTGTGTCGCGGGTAGCGGAGGGCAGGAGGAAGAGGAGCGATCATGGTAGGCGAAGACCATGTAGATGAGGCTTGATTCGGGAGAGAGGGGGAGAGGGGAGGAGCGGGCCGAGCGTGAGTGCGGGGCCCGGGACTGAGTGGTGGTGGGGAGGAGGCAGCTAGTCGTCGCCAGCCGAGAGGACCACACAAGCTGAGGGTCCTCGTGCGCCCTGCATGTAATTGTGGCTGCCGATCTCTAATACAACAACCTGTCAGAGTCACAACATGAAGAGGCCACAGCGAAGCGCCGCGTCGCGATCTTCTCACTCTTGGCTTCGCTCGGGGGAAAAGATGGCGCTTTGGGGGTGGAAACACGCTTTTGGGTTGTTTGGTTGTTTGGGGTTGGGGCGGGGGCGGATGGGGTGTAGGTGTTTGATGGGGTGTTTTGTTTTAGTGTTTTGTTTGATATGTTTGGCATTTGCATGGAATAGTGTTTGGGGGTTTTGTTAAAAGGAATAGTTAAGCTACTGAGGATTCGACTTTTTTTTTTTCTCTTTTCCTAGCTCTTTCTATCTTCTCTCTCTCTCTCTCTCTCTCTCTTCTCTCTCTCATCTCTCTCTCTCTCTCTCTCTCTTCTCTCTCTCTCTCTCT
>NW_020869923.1:146319-163819 GCF_003789085.1 Penaeus vannamei | reverse complement strand
GAAAATAACAACGGATGGAGAGAAAAGAAATGGCTACAGATAAAGACACAAAGAAGAATAAACACAGACATACACAAAAACATACGTACATGCAAACAAAAACAAAAAAGACACAAACTGAACAAATACAAAGAGAATGCAAGACCCAAGATAAAATAGCGGAAAGACGACCCATTCCAACGGACAGACCAACAAACGGAGGGAGACAGGAACAAATCGACTAACCGGCAGACAATGATATCCTCGGGTTAAAATAACGCCCCCATGGATGAGGTCCTGAGAGCCGCGGGCATGGGGGTGGGGGTGGGGGGGATTATCCAGTTTATCCTAATTAACGCTACCAGAAGTCAACAGTCATCCAGTCAGCTATTCATCCGGACTGTAATCCACATGGTCATCCAGCTAGGTATTCAGTCACCCATTCATCCCGTATTGCTTTAATCCATTCAGCCAATTATGTAATCCAGTCATCCTACCAGCCATTCATCCAGTAATCCACACAGTCAACCAGCTAGTTACAGTCGCCCACACACCCATTCTTGTAGTAATCCACTCAGCCAACTAGATAGTTGTCTAGTCACTCATTCATACACTCTTACGGTAATCCACTCTGCCAGCCATTCAGTCATCCAGTCATCCACCCAGCCATTCCTCCCGACACACATTCACCCAATCTGTCATCCAGTCATGCAATCGATCAGTCACCCAGCCTTGTAGTTCTCAGCTAAACCGCAGCGATTGGTTAATTCCCTCGTCTGGGATTGTGTGCTCGTTAGCGCGATTCGAATCACTTTGGGGGATTAGTTTCATTCATTCATTTTGGTTTCATTCATTCATTCGCCGTTTGTAAAATGATTGATAGTTTTGTGTGTGATAGTAGTATCAGTGTTAATATGTGTGTGTATATATATCATCGTATATGCACAGCACAACGTAATGCAACACGCACGCACACACACACACACACGCACGCACGCACGCACGCACGCACGCACACGCACGCACACACACACACACACACACACACACACACACACACACACACACACACACACACACACACACACACACACACACACACACACACATCACACACACACACACAACACACACACACACACACACACACACACACACACACACACACACACACACACACACACAACACACACACGCCACGCTTAGAGGCGGGAAGTGGTCCATACCGTTGAAGCCCAAAGGAACCACCACTAAGTACCATAATGACGGACAATTACGATAAAAACAAACCTTAAGTTAATGAACATAATAACCTTTATATATAAAATGCATATTAACATATTCGCCCTTACGACACAGGCAACCTCGGTTATATAATGATCTTTGGAGACGGTATAGCACTGTCTTCAGCGCGAAATGAGACGCTTGTGGAAAGAAGGAGCACCTGGGACTCCCTCCTCTTCCCACTCCGTCCGTTTTCTCGGGTTTTCTTTATTCTTCTTCCTCTTCTGATTCGTCTCCTTCCTCATTTGTCTCTACTTCTTCCTTTCTGTGTTTGTTTTGTTTTTGTTTTTTGGTTTTTGGTATTATTAGTTTTCTTTTCCTTCCTCCCTTTTCCAATCTTAGTTCTCTTAATCCTTCTTATTCCCCTTTGTTGCCTCTTATTTCAACACCTCTTCTGCCTTCTCTTTTTCCTCCTCCTCCTCTTCTTTCGTCTTTCTTCCCCTTCTCCTCTCTTTTCTTCTCCTCTTCCTAATCCTCCCCTTCCACTCCATCTCTTCTTCCCACTCCTCCTGTCCCTCATTACCACCTCCTCCCCTTATCCTTCTCCTCCTCCTCCTCCTCCTCCTCTGTCCTTCTCCTCCTCCTATTCCTTCTCTCCCTCTCCTTCCTCCTCCTCCTCCTCCTTCTCCCCTTCCTCCATCCCCCTCTGTCCTTCCTCCTCCTCCTCTTCTCCCCCTCCTCCATCCCCCATCCCCCTTCCCCCTCCTCTTCCCCTCCTTCCCTTCTCCTCCATCCCCCCCACCCCTCTCCTTCCTCCTTCTCCCCTCCCTTCTCCCCCTCCTCCATCCCCCAAACCCTCTTCCCCTTCCTCCTTCTCCTCCTCCCTCCTCTCCCCCCCTCCTCCTTCCCCCACCCCCTCTTTCCCCCCCTCCTCCCCCCCCCCTCCTCCCCTTCCTCCCCCATCCCCCCCCCCTCCTCCCCCTTCCTCCTCCAAAGAATTGATAGCACCTCGCCCATCTCCTCCTCAGCCAACCCGTTCCCTCAGACTATCCAACCGAAGACTTTATGACTGGGTGTAAATAAAGCACACCATTAAAATCTATGATGAAGTGTTCCCAAGCTGGATTAAAGTGTAAGTGTTTTAGTGTGTGTGTTTATTTTTTTATTTCGCGAGAGTCAGTGCATGTGCAAGCATATGCTGGGGATGCGTGCATGTCAGGGCGTGAGAGTATGCTTGTGCATGAGCAGAGATTCGCATTGTGTTGGAATGCTGTTGACTTTTGTATGCCTGCGAGCATGCATGTCCTCCAGATGATGGGTTGTGAGGGGAATGGCAGGAATGTGTGTGTGTGTGTGTGTGTTTGAGGGGAAGTGTGTGTGTGTGTGTTTTGGGGGTGGAGTGTGTGTGTGTGTGTTGGGGGGAAAGTGTGTGCGCGTGTGTGTGTGTGTGTGTTTGGGTTGGGAGTGTGTGTGTGTGTGTGTTTGGGGGGATTGTGTGTGTGTATGTGTATGTGTGTGTGCGTTTTGGGGGGAGGGAGTGTGTGTGTGTGTTGGGGGGGGGGGGGGTGTCTGTGAGAGAGAGACAGATAGAGAGAGAGAGAGAGTGTGTGTGTGTCTGCATTACATTTCACCTGAAATACTAATAAGATTTTCTATCCATAGAAATATAAACACACTAGTCCCTCTTACTAATAATTTCACAAAACCCATACGTATAACATACTAACCAGCCTTCAGGTAAACCATAAACCACAATATATAAATACGATATTACAGTGATTAAAAAATAACAACAATAGATTTAAAGAAGCACTGGCACTGAAGTAGCAACTGCCATAGCACCCCCATGGCACTCCTTTACAGCGAGGAAGCCACTGACCACAACCCCGCCCCTCACAAGCACACACAAAGCTTTCATGTGTTACGTGGGAGATGTAACTCGATCAGCTGACCAGTCGTGTCATTTCCTCTCTCTTCTCGACATGTCACTCATTCCACCCACTAATTAATTTTTGTTTTCTTATTATCAATTACGGACTCGTGTAGAGTTTTCATAGAGGAATTGTATATTATTTGTTTTCATAGAGGGATCGTATATTATTTCGGAACTTTTGATATCATTGGCAAACGTTAATTTATAGACCAATATATATTTTACCAATAACAGTATTAGCACATTCGGAATTTCCACCATGAAGCAAAATGCTTAGGAAAGAACAACAAAAATCATAATGCACAAAAAAAAGGTTTATCAAAAGATATAAAAAAATACAATAAACAAAAAAATTAAAATATGATACAGAACCCCCCCAAAAAAAATATATATATATAATAATAATAAATAGAAATAAAAATAAATAAAGAAATAAAGATTAATAATAGAATAAAGAAAAAAAATAAAATCTAAAAAAAATGATACAGTTTTGTAATACTTCTTAATTACCATTTTCAAGACGTGTACCACTTAGCAAACACGACAGACAAGACTCACATTTCGCGAATCACAACGAACCCAACCACACAGATTAGGATTAGGACGGCGAGCCTCGAGTCCGAACGAGCAGCCACTCCGAAGACCTCAAGGATTATCACTTGACTTGTGGTTAAGGGTTATTAACTCGAAGGCAATTTTCTGTCGTTAAGGTTCTATTGAGGTTCGAAGCATGACGGTTAAATCTCGATTCCGCAGCCACGGGGGAAGCCAGAGGAATGGGGATCTATATTTTGAATTTTTGTTCGTGTAGAAGGGGGAAATGGACTAAACATTTTTTCGAAAATATAGATCAAGGCGGGGGGAAATCATAGGGAAAAGTAAAAGCATTTATTAAAAAAAAAAAAAAAAAAAAAAATATATATATATATTATATATATATGTATATGTATTTATATATATATGTATATATATATATATATAGTATATATATATATATATATATATATATATATATATATATAATATGTATATATTATATATATATATATATATATATATATAATATATATATGTATATATATATATATATATATATATATATATATATATATATATATATATGTATATATATGGATCTAGGTGGTTCTTTTCACACGCAGCAAGATACATTCTGGAATATTCTGTGTTTCTTAATTTATTATCAGGAAATTATCCGACTTCATTTTTGGCAATTTTTATAATTACTAGAAGAATAATCAGATAAACCAGTGAATAAAAAGGTAAATATATAGAAAGGTGATGAGATAAAAACGTAAATAAACAAAAATCATGTAAAAGTAAAAAAAAAATAATGTATCCACAATAAAAATATATATGATAATTAATAAATAGATAAACAATGAAGTTAAAAACACAATTTCTACGACTACAAAACCCATGAATCTTTCGGGTGCCCCCACCCTGCCTCCCAACGTATAAATTAGGCTTTTCCTTAAAAAAATCCTTTAATTGAAAAGAAAACGTGCATTGAGACACTGTACTGATACTGTGAATGCGGATAAGTACATTTTGAGGTTAATATTCATGTGTGATTATTACTATTATGCTAATATCATATAATATTTTTTTATATCGTTATCGTACAGTTGGTGCGTTGTTGTTTTTTCATCTCTTTTGGATTTAATTTTGTTAATTCTCCAATATTTTCTCTCTCTCTCTCTCTCTCTCTCTCTCTCTCTCTCTCTCTCTCTCTCTCTCCTCTAATATATATATATATATATATATATATATATATATATATATATATATATATTTAAACAAACAGAACTGTGGATATGAATAATTTTGATGTGCATTTTGTGTATGCTTTATAAATGCGTGTGTATTTATATCAAGAAAATGATAACCTTGATCTTATATCATGGTTTATAATACTATAGATGACATGATATCATTATTATAATATTATAATTTATTCTTTATGACAGTTAACGCCTTTCGAAAAAATATATATAGATAAGAAATGAATATATCAATGATACTAAAAACAGGAATACCAATAATAATGCGAATAATACCAAGGATCATATCAACAATAATGATAATGAGAAAGAAAATAGCCACAAAAGAAATGAAATAAATCTTTGTATACACGTTACTGTATTTGTCCTTGCTTTCAATAAGGATTAAATTACCAACAACGATAACAATAACAACAACAACAACTAAATCATGTACCCCCTTATGCCTCAACGCCATACTGCCAGGACTACGAAGGAGCGACGAAGGGGCAGGGGGGAAATACGCGTTACTGTGTCCAGGGTCTAATTTGGTCATCAATTTCACGCAGGGAGGCATCGCAGGAACGGAGGAAAAAAAGAGACGGCAGTAAAGAGGTTTGTTAAAGGAGATGGTTGGGCCTTCTACGAGGTATCGGGATTAAAGGTTGTTTGTGTGATGAAGTAATGGTTGTTTCGATTGTTGGTTTAGGAGAATGTTGTGTGGTTTTGGTATTTAGGATTCGTTTGATGAATTGGGAGAATTCTAGTGTAGTTAGGTATTGATTGTTAGAATTATTTTAATGAATTAGGAATATTTTTTTTCTTTTTAGGAGTATTTTTTTTTTTTTTTTTCTAGGAGTATTTATATATTTTTTTATTATATCATCTATTTATAGGAATATTATATTATTTATTTATAAGTATTTAGAGTATTTGGCTTATGACGTAGTAAACAGTTCGAACTAGATATGATTAGATTCAAGTGAGGAAGAGGAGTTTGATAATTACCTCATAAACACTTTTTTTTTTTACACAGAAAGTTATTTTTTTCATTTTGCCTTGAAGATGTTCACACCAGACACTTGCAAGAGGGGAGAACTAATGCACCCCGTTTCATTAGCTTAATCGCAGACTGTTAAGTATTTTTTTGAATGCCTGGTGTGGATGACGTTATTACCTTGTGTGTTCGTTCGTTTGCATTCCGCTGTGTCGGATTCTTAGTGTATTCCTTGCCGAAATTTGTTGCATGTGCATATATGAAGAATAATTAATAGTTCACCTTTTATAGTGTATAAATATGGAGATATAGAAAGATAGAATTGGTTGGTGAATGGCTGGCTAGACAGATAGAAACGAAGATAGATAGATAGATAGGAAAGTAGAAAGATTGACTGATAAATGGGAAAATAGAAAAATTGATTGATATATAGAAAAGTAGAGACAAATAAGAAAACAGATAGGGAGATGAACTAGTAGACAGGCAGACAAACAGACAGATAAACAAGCAGGTAGGTAAATAGATAGACAGACAGATAACTACACACCGCACACAGAACACACCACACAGGAAAGATACAGAAAATGGACCCCGCCTCGGACCCCTGCACGGATACCTATCCATATGTATCTCCCTGTATCACGCGCATCCTGGCTGCTCCTTTCTCTTCCTGCTTGTAGACACTTAAGGCATGTATGGAGATGAGGTCAGGACGGCTACGAGGTCAGGGAGATGCGCCGGAGAGACAAAGGAGCCAGGTAAGAGAGAGGGAGGTAAGGGAGAGGCTGAGGAGATCGTCGGGAGAGAGAGGGAGGCTTCGAATGTCACGATCGCCGAGGGAGATTAGTGCTCGGGAATGCCGCTAGGGGGATGGGTAAGAGAGGGGGGGGTTGGGGAAGAGGAAGAGGGAGATGGATGGGGGTTGGTGGAGATGAAGAGGGAGGGGAGAAGAGAGAGGTTGAGGGAAGAGAGAGATGCGGGAGGGGAGGGGAGGAGGGTGTTGGGGAGAAGGACGGGGAGGGGGCTGGGAAAGAGGGGGGGGATGGGGGATGGGGTGGCCAAATGGCGGTCGCTTTCTGATGTTGGGGGTGGGGGGAGTGGAGTGAGGGCTGTTGTATTGTCTGTTTGTTAGTTGTGCTCACTGTCCTTGTAGTGCTTTTGCTAGTAGAGAAGTTGAATCTTCTTATGTACTCATTTATATCACTCGCACACACAAATACAGGCGTCTTTTTAAATACGGGTCTTTGATGCCCGATTATGTAATAATAATCAAATCTGATTTAATGGTAGAAACCTAATCAGTTAAGTGAATTTGAAATACTCACGCGAAAGAAGTAGAAAATACGGACTTCTAAGGTAATTCCATCCTTATATCTCTAGAATCATCGCGCATAAGTCAAAAGTAAGAAAACCCGTAGAATCAAAGGAAGATAGAGATATGGAGCTAGAACTGAGCGAGATGATGATAGGGAGGTGACATAAAGGAGAGAGAGAGAGGGAAGATAGGAGAAAGAGAATGAAACGGAAAAAGAGAGGGATAAAATGAGAGTGGAAAAATAAAAGAGGATAGAACCCGGAGAAACTGACAAAGGAACGAAAAGGAGGAAAGGGATAGAAGATGGAGAGAGGAGAGCCCGACAAACTGACGAGAATAAAGAGGAAATTAGAACACGAAAAGAGAAGAGAACAGGAAAAGGGAAAGAAAGAAGGAGAACGGAGGAAGAAGAAGGGAAAAGGAGTAGAGAGAGAGGAGGAAGAAAGAAGAAGAGGATGAACAGAGAGATGAGAAAGAAAGAAGAAGAGAGGAGACAGACAGAAAAAAGAGAGGGAAGCACACAGAAACAGCAGGAAGCCAGACTCTCTTTACCTGGAAGTGGCTTACGGACTTTTTTCAAAAATGAGATTAGGTGATCATTTCATCCAAAAGAGAGAAAGAAGCCGGTTGGTGGATGTAGAAGGGAGAGGTTGATGGATGGATGAATAGATAAATGGATTGACTGACGGATAGATACAAAGAGATAAAGTAAAATAAAATAAAGAGTTTATGGGTAGATTGATGAATGATTTAAAAGAGATTTTTAATGTGCTTTAATGTATCAATAATGTTTTATATATATCCTTTCTCTTTCCTGATAAGACTATCTTTCACTCTCCATATCTATCGACCTATCTATCCATTTACTTCTTTGTCTGTCTACGTAATCCCCTATTTTTCCTTCTATTTATACATCTATCCTTCCCTGTCTCTGTCATTGTATTTATCTGTCTATCCCTCTATCTATCTATCTATCTCACTATCGCTTACCATTTTCTCTGATTTTATTTGAGTTTCTTTTCCTTATTTGTTCAGCCATGTATCTATTCTTCTGAATATCTATCTATCTATCTCTATATCTACCTATCCGTACTATTTCATCTGATTTTAGTTGTGTATTCTCCTTCTACTCGTCAAACCAAACCAGGTACTGTTCATATATTCATCCTTCTGAATATCTATCTATCTATCTATCTGCCCCTTACCATTTTATCTATTTTTATTTATTCATCTCATTTTTTTCTATTCTTCAAGTCAAATCAGGTACTTTTCCATTCATGTATTCAACCCTCTGAATATCTATTTATCTATCCATCTATCTACTCCTTACCATTTTTTTTCTGATTTCATTATTATTTATTCTTATTATTTTTTTATCATTATTTTTTTCCATTCGTTAAGCCAAATCAGGTACTTTTTCCTCCCCGAGTTCGTACCAAAGCGGCTGTAAAACGGCAGAGTGGCTGGCAGGCTGTTCATCACGCGCAGACAGGGGAACAGCAGACAGCCGTGAGCGTACGCAGGGAATTCAGACAGGCAGGCAGGTAGACAGACAGACAGACAGACAGGTTGGTGAAGACAAACACACGTGGAAAACCCGCATACAAAGCACTACAAAGTGAGCAGTTTGGGGAAGTTTACGGTCGGGGGCACACCTCCCTTCCTTTCTGTTCCTCTTCTTTCTCTCTCTCTCTCTCTCTCTCTCTCTCTCTCTCTCTCTCTCTCTCTCTCTCTCTCTCTTCTCTCTCTCCTCTCTCTCTCTCTCTCCTCTCTCTCGTCTCTCATCTCGCTCTCCCTCTCTCTCTCTCTTCCTCTCTCTCTCTCTCTCTCTCTCTCTCTCTCTCCTCTCTCCTCTCATTTTCCCTCCTTTTTTTTTGTTACCTCTCTTTTCCTCTTTGTGTGCGTGTGTGTGTATACACGTGTGTATGTCTTTGTAGGGAAGTTATGCGAGTGTATGCGCACATACATACACACATGGAACCATACACACATATATACACATCCAACTGAATGTGAACATCGGTAAGTCTACGAAAATAACAACAAAGCCATTCTTTTTTCTCTCTTTCTTCTTCCCTTCTTCGTCTCAAAAAGGCCTTCCCTCTGAGCCAATACGCCAAACTACCCGGAAAATCGCAGAACAAACGAATAAACGAGGAAGAGGGGAACACGACCAGATAAGAAGACAGACGCAGACGAAGTAACAAAAATTTTCTCTTTTTCTCTTCTCTTTCTTTCTTTCTTCGCTCTCTCTCTTCTCTCTCTCTCTTCTCTCTCCTCTCTCTCTCTCTCTCTCTCCTCTCTCTCTCTCTCTCTCCTCTCTCTCTCTCTCTCTCTCTCTCTCCTCCTCTCTCTCTCTCTCTCTCTCTCTCTCTCTCTCTCTCGGCTCTCTCTCTCTCTCTCCTCTCTCTCTCTCTCTTCTCTCTCTCTCTCTCTCTCTCTCTCTTTTACGCTGTGACTGTAGGATGGGAGATAGAGAAAAGGGGGAAGATGAATGAGGCAAAAGAAGTAGTAAGGAAATAAAAGGGAGAAATATATATGGGGGATGATAAGAGGTTTAAGAGAGAGGGGAAGAGGAAGGAAGTAGAGGAGGAGGAGAAAGTGAAAGAGGAGGGGGAGGGCAAAGAAGAGAAGGAGGAGGAAGAGGAGGGGAATAAGATGATAGAGGAGGGATAGGAAGAGAAGATAGGGAAAGAGAAGGAGAGGGAAAAGAAGAAAAATGCGGTAAAAGAGAAGGAGAAGAATGAGGTTAAAGAGGGAGGAGGAAAATACAATGAAAGAGAAAAAGGGAGGAAGGGAATTCGGCGAAAGAGAGTCCGTCGTCGGAAGAGAATGTAAAAGAGGAAGAGGAGGAAAAGGAAGACAAAAGAAAGAGAGGAAAAGGAAGACGAAAGCGGAAGATAGGAAAATGATAACAAAAGAAAACGGAGGAAAGAGGAAGACGAAAGAAGGAGGAGGAAAAGGAAGACGAAAGCGGAAGACAGAAAAGGGAAGGCAAAAGAAAGAGGAAGACAAAAGTGGAAGACAGAAAAATGAAGGCAAAAGAAGGAAGGAGGAAAGAGGAAGACGAAAGAAGGCGGAAGAAAAAGGGGAAGACAAAAGTAAGGAGGAAGACGAAAGTAGGAGGATACGCAGGCTAAACAAACGGAGGCTCCGACGACCGCCTTCCTTTCCGCGCCGTCGAGCCACCATGGCGGGCGGGCGGACGACCCTCTCGGCCCTCGGCGCGGTTTGATTGCCGGCCGAGAATGATTGAATTAAAGTTAGCCTCTTCCAGGGGGATTAAGAGGGGGAGGGGGTATTAGGAGTAAGGGGGGAGGGAGAGGGGGGATTAAGAGGGGGAGGGGAGGGGGGTATTGGGAGTAAGGGAGGAGGGGGTATTAGGTAAGGGGGGAGGGAGGAGGGGGTATTAGGGGTAAGGGGGGAGGGAGGAGGGGGTATTGGGGGTAAGGGGTGGGTAAGGAAGAGGAGGAAGAGGGAGAGGGTTAGAAAGGGAGGAAGAGTGAGGGGAGCGGATAGGGAGAGAGATGATAATGATAATGATAATAATAATAGTAACAATAATAATGATATGATAATAATAATAACAGTAGTATTAATAATTATAATAGTGATAATGATAATAGTAATAATAATGGTAATAATAGTGATGATAATAATAACAATAATAACAATAATAATGATGATGATGATGATAATAATAATAATAATAATAACAATAATAATAATATAATAATAATAATAATAACAATAATAATAATAATGATAATAATAACAGTAACAACATTAAGAACGACAACAACAGTAACAACATTAGCAATAACAAGGATACCACCAATAATGACGAAGGTTATGACATTAATCATAATAATATCATTATCATTATCATCCCCATATTATCCTCATAATTCTGATTACCACTGTCAACATCACCAATACCACAATTATTAGCATCATTACCATTATCACTTTAATAATAGTAACGGCAATAACAATATTGAAATTCTTATTGTCATTATCATGCATTATCAACACTTCCGCACGTTGCAATAATAAAAAACAGAGGCCCACAATCAAAAGATAGATAGATACATGAATAGATAGATAAATGAAATGGAGAGGCGAGAGTTCCAGCTTTTCAGGAATTATGGAAATATGAATATTAACTTTTACGTTTATATTCTCTTGTTGAAAAGAAAGGCACTTGAACATTTAATCAGGCGAGAGAAAGGATTGTTTTTTATTGATGATGATAACAATTATGATGATGATAATAGTGATGATGATGATGATAAAAAAGGGTTACGAGATACATAAATGATTACAGATGATACTAGATACGATGGTAATTCTAGAACTTGATGCTTATGATTCTAAGATACGATGCAAAATAAACAAGTAATTAATGTGTAGTCTTAGGCGTTCACTGATATATTATTATAATTCTTGTCAATGAAACTTATGATTTAAATAATCACTGTGTTTGCTGGGATGATATGGCAATTGCTATGAAAAAATACATAAATAGGCACATAAATAAGGGTGTGGTTATGTATATAATGTGTATGTATATATATATATATATATATATATATATATATATATATATATATATATATTATATATTATATATATATATATAATATATATATATATATATATATATATATATATATATATATATATATATATATATATATATATATATATATATAGTATATATATATATATATATATATATATATATATATATATATATATATATATATATATATATATATATATATATATATATATATATATATATATATATATATATATATATATATATATATATATATATATATATATATATATATATATATATATATATATATATATATATATATATATATATATATATATATATATATATATATATATATATATATATATATATATATATATATATATATATATATATATATATCATATATATATATATATATATATATATATATAATATATATATATATATATATATGCGCCCACTCAAAACCTCATACGACACGAACAGACACAAGATTAATCTTGGTGAGACCTTTGTGTCTGAAACTCAAACTCGCCGCAAAGCCATCCATGAACATCTATTCCACTCAATCATGGCGTGACGTACGTGAATATACAAACACTATGTTGTGATATCTTGGGACACACGGGGCCCTGTATTCTTCTGCTATAATGATGACCTGCAATAGCTGTTGTATTTTCTAACTTGGTGTTTTTTTATATATAGAATTAGTAATGTAAATAGAGCTCTCTGCTTATAATGGAGAGCTTGTCGGGGGAGTAATAACTGTAGTTCTAAAAGGATTGTAAAATGAGGCGGTTAATACGTTTGTGTTTATATATAGAAAGATATTACATTATGATTCATTGGTAGAGAGGGTGTGTTTATAGTAGTGTAGTTGAATGGTGGAAATAGAATACTAAATTCAATATTGTAAATGGTTGAATAGAGCTTTGGGGTTTACAAAGCACACCTACTTTGTCTGATACTAGTTATCTGTATATCCACTTAGTATACATTTTTTTTCTTTTCTTTTCTTTTTTTTCTTTTTTTTCTCTGCCATGGATGGTAGGTTGATAATTGAAATGAACAAATGAACAAAAATAAGGTGAGAGGGGAGAGAAATTATGATGACAAAATGAAATACATGACATGATTTCCTTTTTACACAATTTTTTTGTAGTTTTTTATGCTCAGACTATATTTATGATAGAAATTATCAGTAAAAGACGCGCCCGATGTTTATGAATTTGCTATATACGTTTTGTTATACTGTTATACCGTATAATGAATACCTGAAAAGAACTTCAGTTGATATCAAAATTTTGATATATTTCGCAACATTTCCATTTTTTCTTATCTTTTTATTAGCAGTCGTTATTATCATCATAATCTATTTTTCATATACTTATCTTTATCTATCCTTTGCGGTCTCACCTCTGCTCATTTGAACAACATTATCAGCCGTTTTTCATTTTTTTTTTTTTTTTAAGTAGCCTGTTCTGACATAAATTCCAGTATACTTCATCGACGAAATTACAGTATATCAGAGCGTATAAGACATGTAAGAGTTAAAAGCAAGCAGTTGAATTGATTGCGCCTCATAAAGCTGTGGTTAAGTGATCGCTAATATATCAGTTCAGCTCACGGCTCTTTGGTCTTTATTAGAGAAGATATTGAGCGTTGTGATTTTTTGAAGACGACGAACCACAAACGGGAAATAAAGAAAGAAAAAAAAAAGAAAAAAAAAGAAAAAAAAGAAAAAAAAACAAGAGATAATAAATTTTAAAAAAGGTATATCTTAAACATAAAAAGGAAGAAAAAAGGGAGAAGACGAGAAAATATACAAGATATTAAGTAAATCGTTTGTATAAACTCGTCTATCGATCTTTCAGCAAGACAAAAGGGTAAAAAAAAACTAACTTTGAAAGAAGAGATCAAACGCAAATGAAGATCATGAAGAGGAAGAGGAAGAGGGAGAGGGAAGGGAGGGAGGAGAAGGAAGGAGATAGAGAGAGGGAAGGAGGTACGAATGGAGGAAAAGGGGGAGAAGGAGAGGAGAGAGAAGGGAGAGATGGGGAGGGAGGAGAAAAAGGAAGAGAGGGAAGGAGATATGAAAGAAGGAGAAGGAGGAGGCAAGGAGAAGAGAGGAGGGGAAGAGGGAAGGAAAAGGGAGAAGGAAGGCAGAAAGAGAGAGAGAGGAGAGGGGAGAGCGAGTATAAGGGGAGATCAACCCCTCCCCCCTCCCTGAAGTAAAAGAAAAAAAATCCCCCCCAAAAAAAAAAAAAAAAAAAAAAAAATCCCACACTAATAATCCCAATTCTCCCCAAGATGAAAAGATTCCAGTTAGACAATTTATGTCCCAATTAATATTGAACTATATCCCCGCGCCCACACGGTTCCCGGCCGATACGCCCCGCGACCTCTGATTAGCAAAGCGCTTAAAAACAATTACGCTCTTCTAGACCCCATTATCCAAAATTAATATGCAAGATATGGCAATTTCTTACGCGGGAGTGAGTGGGCAACGGGGCCGCCGACGCCGCTTGCGAGATGGGGCGCACTTAATGATGAATATAAATTAAGCGTCATTTGCTGCATCGAGGGGGAAATACGAGCGGCGATCTCTTTCCTTTTTATGCTAATTCCGGGGCCCCGTTCGCAGGATTTTTTTTTTTTTTTTTTTTTTTTGGAGGGGGTTGGGGGGTGGAGTCTTGTTCGTTTTTTTTTTTTTTTTTTTTTTGGAGGGGGGTCTTGGTCGTTTCTCTTTCTCTTTATTCTGTTTTTATATATGTGTTTTATGTTTCATGTTTGTTATTGTGCATTTTGTTATTGTTATTGTGCATCACTCCTTCTCCTTGTTCCTTCCCTCTCCTCCTCTCCCTTCTCTTTTCCTCTCCTTCCACCCCCTCTCCCCTCTCTCCTCTCCATCCCCCCTCTCCTCACTCCACCCACGCCCACACACCCAATCACAGCTAAATACCTTCTTGTTTTTATTAAGGAGCACTCAACTACTCGCGGTCTTAGGACACTGCAATTCCGCCACCACGAATTGGCAAAGATTACAATGTTACTTGAACAATTTAGACCTAGAGAGAGGGAGAGGGGGGGGTGACAGGGTTTTAGGGAGTGAGATAGAGGGAGAAAGGGAGGGAGGGAGAGGGAGAAGGGGAGGGAGAGAAGGGATAGGAAGGGATGGAGAGAGAGAGACAGAAAGAGAGAGATAGAAAGAAGAAAGAAAGAAAGACTGAAAGAAAAACAAGAGAGAGAGAAAGAGAGCGAAAAATAAGAAAGAGACCGAAAGAAAGAAAGAGAGAGACTTCTTATCTGATATTGACTGGACGCAGACTCAAGAATAGAACCGGTATTTATGCACTTTGGAAGGGAAGCAAACGTCATGCGTTGTACTTTTTCTACAACATTTGATTTTAATGTTTTAATCATTTGCGAGTGAAGCTCAGAGGGGAATACAAAAAATAAGATGATAGTAATAATAGCAGCATTTTGTTAATGGCGGCCTTTGCGAAAGTAGAAATAGCAGTTATCGTGATTAGTAAAATGAAGGTTACTGGTGAGCGTTTCTTTATAAAATATAATTATCAAATTCTTGTCTATGAATGGATGATAATCTTAGACTGCTATCATCACTGTCATTTTTATTGTCTATTTCTGTTATCATTATTATTAGCATTACTGTTATTATCATTATTGTTATTATTCTTACTTATTAATTATTAGTAGTATATCTTAATTATCATTATCATCATTATTGTTGTTGTAATTATCATTATCATCATTATTGTTGTTATCATTATCATTATCATCATTATTGTTGTTATTATCATTATCATCATTATTGTTATGATCTTAATTATCATTGTTATCATTCCTAGCAAGAGAAGAAGCAGATGAAAAAAAAGAACAAGAACAATAAAATGAAGAAAAAGAAGAAGAGTAAGAAAAACAACAAGAAGGAGAATAAAAAAAGGCAAGAATAAATTGGATTTAAATCTGCTGCCAAACACAGGGAACCAAAAGCTTGCTCCGCTTTCGAAGATAAAGAGTTTTAAAGAGAGAGAAAAATATCTGAGACCAATTTTCCACTTGGACGACGATGACGATGGTGGGAGGAGGAGGGGGTGGGGAAGGGAGTGTCTATCCCTACCCTTCATGTCGCCCCCCCCACCTCTACCATTGCCCTCCCCGACAGCCCCCCCCTGCCATGGTGACAAAAGAGAGTCCTCCTGTATGCTTTGCCGACCCGCAACGTTCTCGCATAGCACTCTCATGGCCCGCTTAAATCATCTCTAAATCCTGTTTCTTAATTGCATAGAGGCGCCGTCTTATGCGCCATATGGTCGCATCTTAATATCGTGGGGCCTGGGGGAGGGAGGGGGGTAGGTAGGGGGGAAGGTGTAGGTGGGGGGTAAAGAGGTAATGAATACACCCCCCGTTTTCATTATCAAGACCTTTGACTTCATGGGGTGACTATGATAATCCTGCACGCTTGGCTTCAGTCAATTATTATTTAGGTAATGAAAACTGGATATCACTGCCTACCTCGGTGCTATGAATTGCTTTTTTTAATGGAAATTGCATCGTATCGCAGAATATTATAATCTAATCACAGTACCTAATTTTAATGGAATACATGCAAATTACTCTAATGGATACTACTTATATTTCCCCTTGTATGCTGGGTGTCGGCATGGGAGTCTTCGGGCAGCGGGTACTTAAAACAAGGCAAAAACTGGCCATGACGCGACTGTTCCCCGCATTTTTGCCTCCGTGATAGCCGTTGTGTCAGGCGAACTAAGAGCACTGTCCATTATCGTGTGGTATTTCGGCGCACTCCGAAGTCCATTCAGGTCTTCCGACTTCGACATTTGGATTAATTCCCCGTCAGGAGGTTTTCCTCCGGTCTGGGAGAACCGGCCTTCGCTCGGCATAAACAAACTCTCTCATTCCCCGCTCATAGACTCGTTTTATCGCCCTGTCAGATAATGAGGAAGGTCTCTGAATCAAGCGAGGCTAACCGGCGAGCTTCACAGACGTTAAGCATCGACATTCACCTGCTGGCCGTCGGAGGTACATGTGCTGGCTTCCTTGCATACAAATTGCCGATAAATAAGCCAGTGCGACCACAGTTGATTGTATCTTTATCCTCGGGGACAACAGCGGCCGGCCGGCTCTTGCAGAATGATTAGTCTATTCTTGCATCTCGAGTTGCCCAATAAATACGGCTGCGTCGGCGATCATCCCGCCCATTAAATGATCGCATTTGCATAAGCTATGAAATCATAAATGCCATCCGATTTGATTCGTTTGTTCAGATGGTGTAGAGGCCTGTCTATAACATCTGACATGTGATATCATAGGATTCAATACATTAACAGAAATATACCTGGGATTTAATTGCATTATAATGATGGCACTTCCCACCATGGACTATTATCATTATCATTTTAGAACAGTTTATAACAAAATATATTTTGCTGTGGAATTATTGTCGCATATACTAGGAAGGGAGCTCAAAAATTCAGGAATTAAATATTTGTAATTTATTTCATCTTGACAAAATAAGTATCTCATGATTAACGTTTACTCTTTAACGTTGTACGCGTAACGAACACAAGACAAAATTCTTGTGTCATGTTGTGGTTCTGCCATGTTTATAAAGGTAATAAAAATAACAATTGAGATTATTAAATCAATATTGATA
>NW_020869923.1:123819-141319 GCF_003789085.1 Penaeus vannamei | reverse complement strand
AGATATATACACAGACAGGCGTATACACAGAATTATACACAGACAGGTGTATACAAAGATGTATACACAGATAGATGTAGATATATACAGCAGGCGTATACTCCGAATATACACAGACAGGCGTATACTCAGAAATATACACAGGCAGGTGTATACACAGATATATACACAGATAGATGTATACACAGACACGAACTGATACAATCAAGATCACTATTATCAATATAGACGTAGACATAGATATAGAGACGAAAAAATCCAAAACATACTTAGACATACACATGGACATATATATACATATTCAGTAAATATGCATATACACAAGCCTATTCACACCTACACTACACACACACATACACACACACACACACACACACATACACACACACACACACACACACACACACACACACACACACACACACACACACACACACACACACACCACACACACACACACACACACACACACACACACAACACGCACGAATATTTAACGCCCTTAAAAAAAATAATAATTATAATAAAAAATTATAATAATAATGATAATAATATAAAAAATCTGACCTCCCTTCCTCCCTCCCACCCCCCCCACCCTCAACGCCCCACCCTGGCCTGGCTTAGCATGTCCTCCCGAGACAGGTTGATCGACAAGAGCCTTCCCCGCGTCAAAAGGAGACGCTGAGCCGAGCGGACCGTCGGCGCGACCGTGATGAAGCGAACCGCAAAGCCGCAAAGTGTTGAGCATCGTGAAGCGCAAAGCGAGAGTGGTGGTTCTGTGACAGCTTGATTGACTGGGTTCTCCACGTGCGGATGGAGGGGGTAGGGGTGGGAGGGAGACGGAGGGTGAGGGGGTAATGGGAGGGGATAGAGGGGGGTAGAAGGGAGACGGAGAAGGAAGGGGATAGAGGGGGGAGGGAAAGGGGGCGATGGGAGGGATAGAGGGGGTAGGGAGAGGGAGGTGGATATAGGGGGTGATGGGATGAGTGAAGGGGGAGGGGGTATAAATAGAGGGGGTGATCTGATGAGTGGAGGGGGAAGGGGGAAGGGGAAAAGGGTGAGGCTTGTGGGAAGGGGAAGAGGGAATAGGGGTTAAAAAGAGGAAGAGGGTTGGGAAAAAGGGTAAAGGGGAGAGAGTGGTGGGAAGGAGTAGGGAGAGGGGGGATGGAGAGAGGGTTTGAGAGAGTGATGGCAGGAGAGGGAGAGAGAATAGGAAAGAGATAGGACAGAGTCAACGTGATGGAACAGAGAGATGGGGAGCAGTTAACAGGATGGTAAGGGGGGGGATCAGCAGGGTGATGGTGGTGGGACAAGTGGTAGTTGCAGTAATAGTAGTTGTTGTACTGTTATCATCATATCTGTGATATTATTATCATTATAATTATTATCATCATTAATACTGCTATCATCCCCGTACTTAATTATATCACTTAGTTTAAGTAACTGCCTGCTGTATTGCATTCCTTCCATCAGTTTATGTAAAAGAAATAATAATAATGATAATAATAATAATGATAATAATAATAACAATAGTAATGATAATGATAATAATGATAATGATAATGGTAGTAATAGTAATAATAATAGCAATAATAATAATAATAATAATAATAATAATAATAATAATAATAATAATAATAATAATAATAATAATAATAATAATAATAACAATCATAATAATGATAATAATAGCAAGCATAATGATAACAATTAGGAATAAGAAAAACGAAAACACTAGATCTCCATTTTCTCAAAACGAATTACAAAATACAACTGAACTACCTGGAAGAAGCAATACAAATCTCCTTAAAGACGTCAGCTGATTAATGGTCTCGATTCTGTAAAGGACAAGCAGACGGAGGGCGGCCGAGCTGTCCTTTAGAAAAATAATTGAGAGGGAGGAAGGGAAGGAAGAGGCAAAGGAGAGAGAGAGAGAGAGAGAGAGAGAGAGATAGAGAGAGAGAGAGAGAGAGAGAGAGAGGAGAGAGAGAGAGAGAGAGAGAGAGAGAGAGAGAGAGAGAGAGAGAGAGAGAGAGAGAGAGAGAGAGAGAGAGAGAGAGAGAGAGAGAGAGAGAGAGAGAGAGAGAGAGAGAGAGAGAGAGAGAGAGAGAGAGAGAGAGAGAGAGAGAGAGAGAGCAGGGAGGGAAGGAAAGAGAGATAGATAGGTATATAGATAGAGAGAGAGAGAGAGAGAGGAGGGAGGTAGAGGGAAAAAGAGAGAGAGCTTTAAAGGGAGGGAGAGAGAGGATGTGGAAGGAGGTAAAGGAGAAAGAGAGAGAGAGAGGAAGCGAGAGTAAAGAAAAGACTAAGACACCAACCGAAGAAGTGAGTGATGTAAAACGCAAAACTTCGCCACAAGTAATTTCATTTTGATTACTATTCATCGCCAAACTTCCGATTAAACCAGCACCCAATCGCTCGCACACAGAGGGACGTCGCTCTATTACCCCCCCCCTCCCTCTACCCCCTCCCTCTCCCTCCATCCCCTCCCCCCTCTCTCCCATCCCTTCCTCCCCCCCCTCCCTACATCCCCTCTCCCCTCTCTCCATCCCCTCCCCCTCCTCACTCCCCCCTTCCACCTTCTCCCTCCCTCTCCCTCTCTCCATCATCTCCCCCTCCATCCACACCACCCCTTCCCCCTTCTTCCTCTCTCTCCCCTCCCTCCTTCCCCTCTCCCCTCTCCCCATCCCTCCCCTTCCCTCCACCACCACCCCTTCCCCTTCTCCCTCTCTCTCCCCTCCCTCCATCCCCTCTCCCTTCTCTCTATTTGTATGTCTGTCTTTCTCTATCTGTTTGTGTATCTGTCTTTTTTAGATATCTGTCTATATGTCTTCCAGCCTATTTATCGAACTTGCCGCCTCTTTCGATTCTCTCTCTCTCTCTCTCTCTCTCTCTCTCTCTCTCTCTCTCTCTCTCTCTCTCTCTCTCTCTCTCTCTCTCTCTCTCTCTCTCTCTCTCTCTCTCTCTCTCTCTCCCTCTCCTCTCCTTCTCTCCTTCTCTTCCTTCCCTCCTTCCCTCCTTCCCTTTCCCTCCTTCCTTCCTTCCCTTTCCTCCCTCCTCTTCCTTCCCTCCTTCCCTCCCTCCTCCCTCCTTCCCTCCCGCTGAGACACCGATGCTCTCAATGGTTATTCCTGTGATTCAGAAGTAATAATCTCGGTGATTATTGTTTTCTAAGACTTGGTGAAAAATTCTTTCCATTGTCCCACCGTCTTCGAAGAGAGGGGGGGGGGGCGAGTGGGGTGTGGGAATAGGGGGTAGGTAGTGCGGGGAGGGGTGAGTGGGGGTGAGGAGGAGTTGACTATGAGGAATATACAGAAGCGGAAAGAAGTGGAAAAAAGTATGAATAAATCCAATAGGAAAGAGGAGAAAAAAATAAAGAAGAGGGAAAACAGAAAGAAACCGGGATTAAAGCGAGAAGACAAAATACGGAAAAAATGCAACAAAAAAAGGAAAGAAAGAAAAAAAGAAAGAAACAAAACAAAAAAACAAAAACAAAAAAAATAAACAACAAAAAATAAAATAAAACAAAAAACAGCCCAAGAAGTAATGAAGACCCCGAGACACTCGTCCCAGAGCGATCACTTTTCTTCTTCGTAAATCACCGTTTTAAATCACCAGGAACAAGATGCTGTGCGCCGGCCTCCGCGTCCGGGCTAATGAAGACCCGCACGCCACGCCGCGCTAATGAGAGCTCTCTACCTGCCTGCGACGGAGGCTCATGACTTACGTGCTTGCGTCGTGTCTCTGGTTTTTTCTGGGTTCTTAAATTTTATTTTATTTTTTATTTATTTTTTTTTTTTTTTTTTTTTTTCTTTTTTTCTTTTTTTTTTTTTTTTTTTGTTTTTCATTTTTCTTTTTTTTTTTCCTTTTTTTCTCTTCTAATTTTATGTTTTTATTTATTTATTATTTTTGTCTTTTTTTGTTTTTTTTTTCTTTTTCTTGTCTCTCTTTTTGTCTTTCTTCTTTGTCTCTGTCTCTCCTTCGTTATCCCCTTTGTTTTGTGCTTTTCCTCTACTCTGCTCTTCCAAAGCACTGTAATCATAAATGGTAAATTAATTGTAAATTGTAAGTAAATTGACAATGCCTTCCCCTTTTCCACTCCTCCTCTCTCTCTTTTCACTGCTTATCCTTCCTTCCTTCCCTCCTTCCCTCACTTCTCAGGGACCGGGAGCTTCCCTTTTCTGGCTTTTTTTTCACCTCTCCTCTTTCCCTTTTCGTCTCTCTATTCTCCTCTCTCCCTTCGCCACCTCCTCTTTTTTTCCTTCCCCTTCCCCTCTCTTCGCTCTCCTCCAGTTTTCCATTCTTACTCTCCTTTTTCTTCTCTTGTCTCTCTCTCCTTCTCAATCCTTCAAGAATTAACGACACAAATCAACGAAGAAGGAGAAGAAAAAGAACAACAATAACAACAATAATAACAATAACAACAACATCGATGATAATAACAATTATATTGACGATGACAATGATAATGATGGCGACGATGATGATGAAAAGATAGTGATAATAATAATGGAAATGAGAAGATCGTACCCATAGCGAGTGCCGCCTGCCTTCTTCCTTGGCACTCTGAACTGGCACTCTCTTATCTTCTCTCTCTCACTCTCTCCTTCTCTCTCTCTCTCTCTCTCTCTCTCTCTCTCTCTCTCTCTCTCTCTCTCTCTCTCTCTCTCTCTCTCTCTCTCTCTCTCTCTCTCTCTCTCTCTCTCTCTCTCTCTCCCTCTCTCTCTCTCTCTTTCTCTCTCTTTCTCTCTTTCTCTCTCTCTTTCTCCTTCTCTCTCGGGCCTGTGCCTCTCTTGATTCTGTTTATCATATTTTTATGATTTATATATTGAATCAATATCGTTTTTTTCGAGTTTTACCCTTTTATTGGATATTAAAATGTATTGTTTGTTTGTTTCTTTGTCTATGCTTCTTTTGCGTGACTTGTTTCCTAAAGATGAAAGAGGGAATGGAGAGGAAATTATGCATAAAAAGAGAAATCTGAATAAACATAATTTTGTTTATTTTCACTCATCGTAAAGCGAATCAGGTAAATTATTATGATAATCATGATAATATCGATGATAATTTTGAAAATGATGATAACAATAATATTCATAATATTATACTGGTACAGATGATATCGACTGATAACAATAACAACAGTAATAACAATAATAATAACAATAATAATAATAATAACAGCAATAACAATAACAACAACATGTATGATCAAATTTACACGGAGACGGAGAGAAGGAAATAATAAAATGGGAAAAGCCGATTAGAGATCCAGAATGGTACTATTCCGATAGAGATAATTTGCATATTTTGGTAATGATAATAACAACAATAATCATCATATTATGAAAACATAATAATAACATTGATAACTTGATAATGAAGTAAAAAATCGGAGACATAAAAATACATATAAAAGTTACTATAATACTTAAAATGAAAAAAAAAAGAGGAGCGTAGTTACAACATGAATCTCAATGATATACGAATGGCAACCCAATGCAGTACCGCCCCTTGCTACTGTGCATCTGCAAAGATTAAGCAAGCGTTAATACAACCCGCCCCCCCCCACCCCCACCCTTTAACCCCCACCCCCACCCCCACCCCCTTAACCCCACCTTAATCGTACACCTCTCAAGATTTCATTCCTTCAAATTTCAGTAGATATTGAATTAACTTTTTAATCTTTCTTGTATACTCAAATTCTGCTACTTTCAATCATTCGTTCAATCAATAGATAATGAATGAACTTTTAATCTTCCTTATATAGTCAGCTTTTGTTATTTTCCTTAATTCGTTTAATACATAGATATTGAATTAACTTTTAATCTTCATCATGTACTCAAATTGTGTTGTTTTCGTTTATTCGTTCAATACATACATATTGAATTAACTTATAATCATCCTTATAGCTTCAAATCCTGTTACTTTCATTAATTCCTTGAATACATAGCGGTCTATAAAACATCTAGTACTTATGGTGTTTTATGTTATATAATGTCTTGTACTCGCCGCGACTGCCGTGGTGATGTGAACGGTCATTTTTTTATGATTGTTTGATCAATTCACTAATTATCGGAAGCTGATATGAATATTGTTATTACTAGGATTGTTAGATAATTGTTAATGATATAATCACTTGTTGGATAGTTGTAGATTGTAAGATATTTATCATATCAGCGGATTATTAAAAGGTATACGATTGATATAATGACTAAATGATTATAACTGATATGATTATGAAAATATCAATATTGATATAATCACTGCAGACTCAGTACTGGCATAATTACTAAAGGATTATTATAGATATGATTACTAAGTGATTGATATTAATATGTTTATCAAATTATTATTATTGACACGATTGCTAAATTATTATTATTGACATGACTACTAGATTATTGATATTGACATGGTTATTAAATGACAAACATCGAGGAATTTATTATGTGAATGATAAACAATAGAATTTCTTCACGATATAGAAAACGGGAATAGAAACAAAAGACAAGCGATTATCTTCTATTTGCTTCCTTCTTATTTGTATTTTCTTTTGAATGATTTCATGTATCGTATTTTATGTGTTTTATCAGGGTCTATAATCGCATTTTTTGTTTATCGTTTCTTCGCTTTGTTGAATGTTTATTTCTGGTTGTTAATTCTGCATGGATTACGCAAAGATTTTAACTGGGGAAAGTTTATATAATTACAGATTCATTTGTCTTTTTCTTTCTCTTATTCTTTATCCATCTATTGATATGTCTATCTTTGTATGAAACTACTCAGCTACCTAGCAATATATGTATTTATCTGTTTTTATATATGTATATCTATATATCAATCTATCTGTGTATGTATAATCCAAACATTCATAAGAATATATATAAATATGTTTATATATACATGTGTGTGTGTGTGTGAGTGTGAGTGTGAGTGTGAGTGTGAGCGTGAGTGTGTGTGTGTCTATGTAAGCGTGTATATATGTATGCATGTATATACGTATGTATGTATGTATATATTTTTATATCGATATTGACTCCAGCAAAAACTTTACTGAAAAAGGGGAAAAAATCTGATACGGCAGATATGAATTTAATAACTGATGCATGTTTATTTGAAAATATATTTTTAAAAAATCATCGGTATAAAATCCAATATTGCATGTACAGGTATTTCCCCCTCTTTTTGCATTGCTCGAAACGAGAAGTTATTACGAACATATTTTTTAAAATTTGATTTATATTCATTGATTCGAATATCTTCTTACGGAGTAAAATGTGGGATGTTTGAGAGGTTTCCATAACCACGCCCTCATGCTATGAAACCTTCGGGGATTCCACTTGTGATTTGTCCTCGTTTTTTCTTTCTTTCTTTCTTTTTTACTCCCTTTCCTATCTTCTAATCCTTTTGTTTGTCATTTTTTATTCTTCCTCCTCTTCGTATTCATTTCCATTATCACATGATTATTCTCTTTTATTTCCTTATTTTTATTATGCAGCTTCTCCTTCCTTCTCATCTGATCTTTATCCTCATTATTTATCCCTCATTTTCTTCAGACAAACAAAAACAGAAAAAAAACACAATAACAAACAAGGAAGCACTGAGAATCGACAGAATAACACTCACGCCCATGCCCCCCCCCCCCCCCCCTCCCCTTCCATCTCCACGCGTAATAACAGACGTCAACACTCGATCCGCAACCTGTCTCAAACCCTACACATCGACCTCGACAAACCACGGCGGGCAAGGACTGTTATCCACAAAACCCTTTCTCACCAAACGCACTTAAACAGAACCATTAACCTCGGCCACCAACCTCCGCGTACCCCATCTTCAGAAGTGAGAGAAAGAAAAAGAAGAAGAAAAAAAAAAAGAAAAAAGTTAAATCACCCCCTTTCCAATACCCATTAAATCTGAACAAGCCAATTGCAGGGATCGGAACGCGGGGATAGGCTCCGACGGCAATTTGCTCCGAGACACAATAACAGCTGATCTCGAGTTCGAACACCTTAATGAAATTATGGGTGACACTCTAAGAGGTTTTGGGTGCAGATAGCGGGATTCTGGTGCAACTGGTTATTTGTATAGTCGACTTAGGTATCTATCGTTCTATTTATGTATTTCCCGCTTTATCTAGCGATCTATTTACCGTTTTATCTATTTATTCATCGTTCTGTCTATCTTTTTTGTCGTCTTTTCTACCTATCTTTCCATTTTTCTATCTTTTAATCATTTGGTCTATCTTTTTACCCCTCGTTTTATATATCTGTCCGTCTTGTATATCTATATACGTACATAAATACGTTCGTAAATCATTTATTTCCCTTCATTTCATAAAAATAATAACAATAATCATGATAAGAATCTTCCCATTTACTAATTTCCTTTTTCTTTTCTCTTTAATGATAGTTTTTAAAGGATTTGCTTCAGGTACCGATATGTACCATGTTTTCTTTTTTTCACTATTTTCCTCATATTTCCTCGTCGTTATTTTACAGTTTCACTTGTCTCATTACATATTTTCGAACGTGATCAAAGCATTAGAAGAAAATGGAGGTGAGAGAAATGAGGATGGTGGGGGGGAGAAGAGAGGCGAGAGAGAGAGAGAGAGAGAGAGAGAGAGAGAGAGAGAGAGAGAGAGAGAGCGAGAGAGAGAGAGAGAGAGAGAGAGAGAGAGAGAGAGAGAGAGTGAGAGAGAGAGACACAGACAGACAGATAAACAGACAGGCAGAGAGACAGAGACAAAGAGACAAAGAGAGAGAAATTGACAGGCAGAGACAGACAGACGAGGCGGGAGGAAAGACAAAGAGAGACAATGCGAAAGAGAAAAAAAGAAAAGAAAGGATGAAGGCAAGATCGAAGAAAGAGTGAAACAGAGAAAAAAACATAATGGAACAAAAGAAAAAAAAAAAGAAAGAAAAAAAAACAAAGACAGAGAAAAAAAACAACGAGAACTGTTCATGTAATTCGTATTTTTCTTTTATCTTCTTTTGTTTTAATTTCTATGTTTTCTTCTTTTTCCAACACAGGAACAAAGTCAGCCAATACATCATCTTCCACCTTAACTTCTCATAAGATTTTCCAATTCCTTTCAAGTAAGGTGAGTCATTATTCGTGCAATGACACGTAATACACAATCTTTTTCGTATTATTTCTTATCATTAATATTTTTTTCCCTTAATTCTATCTTCATCATATCTTTTTAGAGTGAAAAAAGGCAATAAATTTTGCAGTAACACGAAGTAATAATTAGATACAGCAATATCATAAGCTTTGGTAAAATGCTGAACAGAGAATTCTTATAAATTATATATAACATGTAATTTATTTTGAAGGCGAGAAAAGGATGAAAAGAATGGATGATCGTGATTTTGATAATGATGGAGATAATAACGATGAAGATAATAATGCTAATTTAGTATATGATAGTACTAGTATTAATGATAGTGATGATGATGGTGAAGGTGATGATTACGAAGATGGAGACGATGATGATGATGATGGCTAAGACGACGATGATGATGATGACGAGGACAATAAGGAAAGTGATGATAATGATGATGATGATGACGATGATAAAAATAAAAAATAGAAGAAGCCAAACAGAATCCGGCAACGATGAGAGAGAGAAAGACACAAAGACACGCAGAACAAAGAGACCGAGAAAAGAGAGAGAGAGAGATTGAGACGGACAGAGAGAGAGAGAGAGAGAGAGAAAGAGAGAGAGAGAGAGAGAGAGAGAGAGAGAGAGAGAGAGAGAGAGAGAGAGAGAGAGAGAGGAGAGAGAGACTGAGAGAGAGAGAGACGGACAGAGACAGAGAGAGAGAGAGAGAGACAGACAGACAGAGAGAGAGAATGAGACAGACAGACAGAGAGAGAGAGAGAGAACCACAAAGGACATTTTACCATCATAAATATTCAGCCAGCTTCATCAGCCTCCGCAACACGGAAGCTTCGCCAAAGTCCATCGCGGAGAAGATATGTCACAGCGATATAAAAGTCCCAAACGTCCTGTCCAATTAATTCAATGGACTGGATTCGCTTTATTTACTTGAGGTGATATTATGAACACTGGTAAGGGACTGGCTTGAATTATCATTCGTTAGTCTCTGATATTTTTCACTTTTTTATTTATGTATTTTTTCTTTGTTTTTTTATATGTTTATTATTGTATATTTGTGTTGTTGTTGTTGTTGTTGTTGTTGTTTTTTACTGTTAGATCTTCTATTGTTTTTATGTGATTAACTATTTCCTTTTTTTCTTATTATTATTATCTTTCTCAGTCACGTGCGAATGCGCTATCTCGCCATCGAGATTATTGTTATAGTGATAATGATAATAATAATAATAATAATAATAATAATAATAATAATAATAATAAAAATGATAATATAATAATAACAATGATAATAATTATAAAACAATAGTAATAATGGCAATACTGATAACAAAGATGATAATAAAAATAATAATAATAATAATAATAATAATAACAATAATATTAATAATAATAATAATAATAATACCAATAATAATAATAATAATAATAATAACAAAACAATAACATGTAATAATAATAATGATAGTAATAATAATTATCGTTATTATAATAGTTATTATTATTGTTATTATTATTATTATTATTGTTATTATTATTATTATTATTATTATTATTATTATTATTATTATTATTATTATTATTATCATTATTATTATTACAATCATATTAATAATAATAACAACAATAATAAAATAAAGATGATAATAATGATAATAATAAAAATGATAATGATAACATAATCTCAATAATAATAACCATAATCAAGCCTCTAAATAAACTGCAAGGAATCGGACACCAGCGCATCCGCATCCTCGCAAACCTCTCTTCCTCCCTTGGCTTCGCCGCGCCATCAACCGCTCCGAACACAGCGGGTTCGAATTCCCGCCAAACGTATATTATTGAGAGGTGGCGAGATTTTTACTACAATCAGCTATCCAAACTTTACATATAAATCTCTACTTGATAACAGCTGTATCGCCTTTGACGAGACTCGCCATGATTTTCATTTGCATACATCAGGAGGCGGGGAAGTAGGCGGGCTTTCGATCTCGATCCTTGATTATGGATGAGGCATTTCGGCCGCGTTCAAAATGATAAGGTTGAATAGACTGCGGGAATATTCATTTTCCTTTCTCTCTCTCTCTCTCTTCGCTCTCCTGTTCTCCTTGTTAAATCTTGTTAATTTTCTCTTTCCCTGTGTCTTTTAACTCTCTTTTCCTTTTTCTTCGTATTCTTATTCTCGTTCTCTCTCTACAGTCTGCGATCTCTCTCTAGCTATCATCCTCTTCCCTCTTCCTATTTCCTCTCTTTCTCTACGATAAAAACTTTACCTCTCTTATTCTTCTCCTTCCCCCTTTTGCTCTTCCTCTCTCTATTCCTCTATAACAACTACCTATTCATCTCTCTTTCACTTCTCCTACCTCATAATATACACACATATACACATGTTCTATTTGTGTACAATATAAAAATGAACACACTGTTTGTAAAATCACTTCAAAAATACTCCGCTTTGTAAACTGATATCCAACCATCTGACATATCAAACAAATTAGGGGGGGGGTCCTAAAAATACCCCGATAATGAATTGAACATAAAAAAAAGAGAAATAAAAGAATTGATAAAAATATAACCAACTCAGCGACGGGTAATTCCTTTTAACAAGATCTTAATAGAAATTTCGTCAAGAGATTCATATAAAACGTTTATTACGAAAGGTTTCCCAAAATAATAAGCAGAAAATTGGAGTATCAATCAATTCATAAAACCTTATTACTTCGAAAATAGGGAATGCATTAATAGTAATGATGGTCGAAAAATCTACAATGCACAATAAATCTAGTTTGTGCATTGTAGGTTTTTTCTACCATAGTATCAACACGGTAGAGTGTTTTTCTATTCAATAGGAATAATAATAATGGTGTAAAATCAATCAGTGATCGTATAATTAATAGTCATGATAACAGTAATGATAATGATACTGATTATAATGCTACGGATGATAATGATAGTGCTAATAATGATAATGATATAATAATGATAATGATAAAAATAATAATAATGGCAACAATAATAATCTTTAAAAATGATATAATAATAATGATAATGATAGTGATATTGATAATAATAATAATAATAATAATAATAATAATAATAAATAATATAATAATAATGATAATGTAATGATAATGATAATGATAATGATAATAATGCCAGCTGGTTCGTCAACCCTCCACCAAAGCCAGCTGGACACCCACGCTGCAACGCCGTTGTCGTCATTAGTATCAATTTGTATGTATGAAAAAGGTGGCAAATGAAGTGACGTTTCCTTTCTTTTAATAACCGTTCGCTTCTGTAAGTTATTCATTGTTTCCGTCGCATTAAATCTAATGGGTTGTAGAGAATGACATGTGGGTGTGGTGTGGGTGGGTGGGGGGGGAGTGAGATAGAGAGAGAGAGATTGAGAGTAGATGGGTGTGCGTGTGTGTGTGAGAGAGAGAGGGAGAGTGTAGATGGATGTGTGTGTGTGTGTGTGTGTGTGTGTGTGTGTGTGTTGTTGTGTGTGTGTGTGTGTGTGTGTGTGTGTGTGTGTGTGTGTGTGTGTGTGTGTGTGTGTGTGTGTGTGCCAGGATATCACCATAAACAGACACACATACTTACACAATATATATTCCATCTACCACAACATAAAAAACAGACAACAGCAACTACAAAAATCTACTTATAAATACACACTAACGACAAACATTTCCGATTCTATATCTAACTCAAAAGACTCAACCCTTTTCCATTGATAGAAAAAATATATAAAAATCCAGCAACATCTTGTAGACTTATAAAGGTAATTATGGTACCTACAAGAATTAATGTTCTCAGCTGGCTTCGAGTACTTCAATTTATGTTGTTAATTCTTAAAGAACATTGGAATATAAAGTATGAAATCACGACCTTAGTACATGTTTTTCTTCTTCTTCTTCTTCTTCTTTCTTTCTTTCTTTTTTCTTTTTTGGGTTGATTTTTCATCTCTCTTTCTTTTTCTTTTCAAAGAATCTTTCTGTTTCTCTCTTTCTTTCTTTCTTTTTCTCTTTCTCTTTCTCTCTTTTTCTACTTTTTTCTATCTTTCTCTCTATCTCTTTATATTTTTTTCTCTCTCTTTACCTTTCTATTGCTATTTCTCTTTATCTTTGTTTCTTTCTCTTATTCCTTTCTTCATCTTTCTTTCCCTTTCGTGTATTTCCTAATCACCGACACATGATTGATATGTTTTAAAAAATAATTTTTTCCTCCTCTTTTTTTAGGGGGAGGGGGGAGGTGGGGGAGGGTGGCATAATTACTTACATAAGATTGATTTATTTTCATTAGCGGTTTGACGTTTTTTAATGTCGTACGCACATATATTATAATATAATGATATGTATGTGCGTTCCTTTAACATTTTCTATTCATTTAGTTTATGTGAACAATTTCCCCAAGTCATCGGTGACACTAAAAAACAACAAAGAAATTGAATGAATTAATCTCCAATTTGTAGCACTTGACAATGACGACTGCACATTAACAATTCCTTCCCATTTTATGCCAGATATTATAGGAATAGCGTATCTTCATTAGGTTTTTCTTTATATATATGTTCTTTTTTCTTCTTCTTTTATTCATATTTTTTTAATCAGTATTGCTTTTGTGGATTTCCCTATCGACAAATCTTTACCATTTATGATTGATAAGAAATGTGGGTGGGGAATTAATTAGATCTCTCTCTCTCTCTCTCTCTCTCTCTCTCTCTCTCTCTCTCTCTCTCTCTCTCTCTCTCTTCTCTCTCTCTCTCTCTCTCTCTCTCTCTCTCTCTCTCTCTCTCTCTCTCTCTCTCTCTCTCATTTGCCCATTCATTTATCTATTTATTAGTTTATTTATATACTGAACATTTATTAGTTTATTTATATACTGAAGCATGATAAAATCCAAAATTATGGCCCCAAAATATATAATTTCTTTTCTCCTATTATCTTAATGAACACCAAAAATATGTAAATATGAAACCCAAACTTAAGGTCTAAATCACATGACCTATTACATCCATCTTCCGCTCAGTAATAGGGATGCAAATAACCCCAAGAAACAGCTGTTCAGTGCAAGAAACGAAACAAATGGAGAGAAAATTCTTATTGCCATTTTCCCTCTTCTTATTTCTTCTGTATCTTCGACATTTCCCCAAATTTTGTGGAAGACGAGAATAAAGCGAATGTTGGTAATGACAATGAGATTTCAAAGCGAGATTTTTGAAAAGTTGTAGAACAAATTTTTAAAGTCTATTTTTTCCGTCATTTTTTATATTACTCTCAATAATAGTATTATATTTATCTTCTTTTCTTTTGGTAGTATTTTTTTTTTTTTTTTTTTTACTTTCATTTTTCATTTTTCATCGTCACTATCCTAATCATTATCATTGTCACCTTCCAAATAATTCTTATTATCATTATCATATTCAGTATTACTATTATCATCATCGTCATTATCATTACAATTATTATAGTCATCATTAGTACTAGTATTACTATCCATGTTGATATCATCTTTATCAATATTCTTTTTTTTAATTCATTCGTAGCATAATTAGCATAAGTATTATTTTTGTTATCATCTTACCATCATCACCGCCATCATTATTAGTGTTGTCAATACTATTATCATTACTATTATTAGTAGTAGTGCTAGAACTTTCATTATCAATTCCAATATCCAATGGTCAATCATGGAAATAAAAAAACTATCAATCAGCATGAAAGTCGTATCGTATTAATAATAAATAAATCTTTATATTTAATTACTGTCTTCATAAGCTGTTCATTATCATACGTAGTCACGCTATTACTATAATTACTAGTAAATTCTGTAATTACCTTGATGTTATCTGTCGTTATTACTATGAAAATATCCACCTATCTTTACATTATTTACGAATATATAACGAAAAAGAAATATATAATGATAATAACAGTGATAATGATAACACTGATAATATTGATAATGATGACGATGATGGTGATAATAATAATGATAGTGGTAATAGCAGGGATAGATATGATTATGAATATAAAAGAGATAATGTATACAATAAGAGTAATAATAAATATAATGAGATTACTAGTAACAGTGATGATAAAAATGATTGTAGAAGTAATAGGTATAATAATCATAATAACAATGATATTGATGAAATAACAATGATAATGATATTGATGAAATAAGAATAATAATAAGATAACAATAATAATGATAAGATAACAATAATAATAATAAGATAACAATAATAATAATAATAATAATATAATGATAACAACAATCACAACAATATTAAAAATAATGCTAATAACAATCATAATAAAGATGATGATGACGACAATAATAATAACAGTGGTAATAATAATAATAACAATAATAATAATAGTGATGTTGATAAAAATCAATAGATAATATCAATGTTAATAATTATATCATTGATAATGATGATAATGATTATGATAATAATTGTTATAATAATAAACATGATGAATAAGATAACAATAATAACAAAGATAACACTATGAATAATGTTAATGCTAAATATAATAAAATTAATTATAACATTATTAGTAGCAATAACAATCACGATATACGTTAAAAATGATAATGACTGTAAAATACTTCCAATGATAAAAATCATACTAATAATCATAATCAGACTAATTTTTTATAATAACGAGGAATATGAAAATGAGCCAATTGATAATAAAACGATGATTATGTTTAAATATTATAACAATAATAATAATTATAACAATAACATTAATAATAACACCAATAATGATAATAACAATACTCATAACAAAAAATACAATGATAATATTATAAGTGATCATGATAACAATGGCAATAGTGATAACAATAACAATAATAAAACATATATATGATAATAAAAGTAATAATAATAATAGTAATAGTAGCAATAGCAACATATAATAATAATAATAATAATAATAATAATAATAATAAAAATAATAGTAATAATAATAATGATAATAATAATAATAATTATAATAATAATAATAACAATAATAATAATAAAATGACATTGATAATAATAATGATAATAATGATAATAAAATCTGTTATGATAATAGTAATGACAACAACAACAACAAAAAGTATAATGATGGTGATAAAGATTAATATTAATAATAAACTGATTATAATAATAGTAATAATAATGATAGAAATTATAATTATCATTATTAATATTAATGTTATCATTATATTTATCACTATTACTATTTCTGTAATAATCATTGTTATTATAACAGCGATAATGGCAATAAAAATTATAATGAAAATAATAATCATAATCATAGTCATCATAAAAAAAATATATGAATAATGATGATAATAGTAGCAGCAATAAAAATGGTAGCACTAATGATAACAATAATTATTATCATTATTATCATTATCATTATTATCATTATGATATTGATATCAATAATAATGATGATAAATAATAATGATAGTAATAATAACAAAAATAACAATATCAGTAATAGTAAACATTATCATTATAATGATAATAGCCATCATAACCATAATGAGGAAAGTAATAATAACAGCCACAATTATATTAGTGATACAGACAATAACAATAATGAAAAAGATAATAATAGAAAAGGATAACAATAACAATGAAAATGATAATTGTGTAATGACGTCAACAATAATTATAATACTTATCAAGTAGTGATAATCATAATAACAATGATAATCAAAATTTAAATAATTGTTGTAATAAAAACAATTATACATAAGATAATAACAAAATGATAGTAATAATGATAAAGACAATAAGAATTATTATTATCATAATCATTGTTATCCTTATCATTATTATTGTCATTATTATTATCATTGTTGTTGTTATTATTATAATGATAATACTACTACTACTATTAATAATGATAATGATAATAACAACAATGAAGATGATAAAAATTATAATAATAATATTATCAGTGATAACTGCAATAGTAGTACCAATAATAATGTCAATAATGATTATGATACTAATAATTATATTCATAGCGAAAATAATGATGATGATAAAAAATATAATACTAATGATGATGATAACAAATATAATACTAATGATGATGAAGATCGTAATGTTAACAGCAACAACAGTAATAATATTTATGATAATAATAGTAATAATAATAATAATAATAATAATAATAACAATAGTAATGATGATAATGATAATGATAATAATAATAAAAGTAATAATAATAATGATGATAGTAGTAGTAGCAATAATGATAATTACAATAATTGTAACAAAATACATAATAATGAAAATATCTGCATGATAATAAAAAGTAATAATACTGCTAATAATCGTACGCATTATAATAA
>NW_020869923.1:103819-106319 GCF_003789085.1 Penaeus vannamei | reverse complement strand
GTGAGTCTGCCGTATTGAGTCTGCCCTGTGCTAGGAAATGTAGAATTAAACAGTTCACTGGTTATGCTTATTTGTGGATAGCAGGTTAGCTTCCATGAGTTTATAGTCATGTCTGAGAGCACATTATAGAAGTAATCAATATGTGATAATTATAGGGAGTGTGTAATGTACAGTATGTATAGCAGATGTTATTAACGTTTTTATATGTTCGAGGACCCTCTTGGGGTTCTCGCTGCGTCTGTAGACCGTCCCATTCTTTATGTGAGGGAGAGAATTCACCTCATAAAAAGGGGGAAAGAATAATGATAGTAGGCAAACCCTTACGAGAAACAGTACTTGTTGTGGTTAAAAGGAGTCGATTCATTATCAAGAACATTACTTTCCTGATCTGTTTTTATTCCGTCGTAAACCAGTGAGAAATGGCTTAAGTTGGAAACCGTGGAGCGGCGCCTCGAACCGTTCCGGAGCGCGTGAGTTGCTTCTCGGATGCAGTTAGTGTAAGTTGTGGCGTTCGAGGTGAGATCATAACGGCCGCAATAACCGAGGGGGTGTTGATAGCGCTACGATTATGAAGTGTATTTGGGTAGTTAATGTGCAGGAGAAGATAGGGGCAGTTAGGTTGTATAAAAGTATGCTTATATCAGAGGTACAGAAGTTGAATTCTGGTGTTTACGGAATGACGCAATGATAATGATGTGATAAATCTGTGGTAATAATGATAAATTATAGATCTGTCGTAATTAGCTCATTGCGTTTGACGACATGAATGTGATATAAATGGTATATTTATAGTTAGAACTATACTTTACAACAAAGAGTATATTGGATGATTCGCTACTATTAAGGCTAATATAAGAAATCGACTAGGTGGTCCTGCCGCTTAGAGTGTAATTATGTGTTAAATGGTTTCTCTCTCTCTCTTTCTCCTTATCATTCTGTTTCGTTTTTCGGCTAACTGCTCCTTTTCCTCCACCTTCTCTGTCTTCTTGGAAGTTATCAACATTTATTAATCTACATGCAAGTATGCATTGTGTGATGAGTACAGGGATTCAGCAATATCGAGGAAAGGACTATACAAAGGTTCATTTCTAAACCTATCTTATGGATGGAATAAAAAAGTGGGAGCATATGGCTACAATTCATGTTAAAATTCAGTTTAAGTGAATGAGGAATGAAAGTAAAAGTAGTTTTATTCGGTGCAGTTTAGGCTGACATGGAGTTTGCATTTTGAGAAAGATTTAATAATGCAGTCCAGATCGGCATGGAAACAGTGAAAGCGCATTCGGAAAATAAATTTCGGACGAGCCGGAAAGTCAGAGAGTGAGTGAATGTATTTGCAGAAACAAGTCATGAATACATAATATTGTTTCATCTGCTGGAGTTGCAACGCAGGTGTGTGTGTGTGTGATATATTTAGCGTGAGTAGACTTGACTCCTAGAAAAGGTGGGCTTATGAAATATAACGATGTAACGATGTGTATCTGTGTGTGTATGTCTATGAGTGTGTGTGTGCGTGTGTATGTGTGTGCGTGCGTGCATACACAGATACATAGATGAATAAACAAATATATATACATATAATTTATATGTACACGCACACATATGTCTGTGCGTGTGTGTGTATATATATATATGGATATGTATGTATGTATGTATATTTATATATACACACACATATATATTTACATACATATATACATATAATATAATATATATATATATATATATATATATATATATATATATATATATATATATGAATATATATGTATGTATGTATGTATATATATACAGGGGCGCAACTAGGAATTTTAGAGGGCAGGGGTCCAGGCCACAAAAAGGGCACAATATGAATTTCATTTATAGGGAATATAGCCTGAATTAGGTTTTTCAGATTTAAAAACGGAAGAAATGTTACAAGAATCTTAATGATAATAATTATTTGCACTGAACCAAACAAAAACACAATAAACAGTCTCATCGCCATTCCAAGATCAGGGGAAAGAAACTGCCCGAGAAAAAGGGCGCTTTCACCCTTTGAGAAAAAGGGCAGGGGTTCGGACCCCCAGGACCCCCCCCCCCCGTAGTTGCGCCCTGATATATATACATATATGTATATGTATATATATATATATATATATATATATATATATGTGTGTGTGTGTGTGTGTGTGTGTGTGTGTGTGTGTGTGTTGTGTGTGTGTGTGTGTGTATATATGTACATATAAGTGTACATATGATACATACATATATATGTGTGTGTTTATGTGTGTGTGTGTTTTGTGTGTGCGCGCGCGTGTATCTGCGTATACACAAACAAACACACACACACACACATATATGTATATATGGACACACACAAACACACACACACACCTACACACACACACGCACGTGCACACACACACACACACACACACACACACACACACACACACACCACACACACACACACACACACACACATATATATATATATATAATATATATATATATATAT
>NW_020869923.1:93819-96319 GCF_003789085.1 Penaeus vannamei | reverse complement strand
ACAAACTAACCAAACGGCTGCCCAAACTAATATCCTCCGAGGCCGATGGATAATTTCTGAAGTGACTTCGTNCGGTTCAGGGGCTCTGCTGTCGTGTGCGTGGATATGGGCACACACACACACACACACATACACACATCGAGACACAGAAACATAAACACACACAGTCAACTCAACGACACACAAACCCACACACGTTATACACCCACACACACCTCACTCTATGCATACACACATACAAATCACAACCCACACACACACACACACACACACACACACACACACACACAAACAGCCTTATGGACATTCTATCAAAAAAAAAGTTCTTAATAAAGAAATAAAAGCAGTAATTGGAAATCAAAAAAAATCCGAATTTTCCGTTACTCAAGTGGTCTATGTTAAACCTCACCCGGGTGGCATTTTTATTTATATGTAAATGTATATCATAATCCAAGGACAAAAAGGTTTCTGAAGCGCATGTCTCGGATCGTAAATTTCTATGTAAAGTTTGCACGGACGTTATTCATCTTTTTTTTTCTTTCTTTCTCTTTCTTCTGTTCGTTTCCCTGCCTCAGTCTTATTTTTTTAACTCTCTCTTATTCTCTTTCTGTCCTTCCCTCTCTCTCTCTCTCTCTCTCTCTCTCTCTTTCCTTTTCTCTCTCTCTCTCTCTCTCTCTCTCTCTCTCTCTCTCTCTCTCTCATTCTCTTCGGTCCCCATCCCTTCTCTCTCTCTCTTTTCCTCTCTTTTCGCCATCCCTAACACACACTTTCTTCTCCTCTCTTGGATTCCTACCTTGACCCCCCCCCTCCCCCCTCTCTCTTGCTTTCTGTCTCTCGCAAATGCAATCTATAACATTTTACCGCAATGTATAGTGTTCTTATCTTTCCTTTCACTATATTCACGTTCCCAACATGTATAAACACCACAACCACGTTATTGATAAGCATATTCGAGACTGACTATGTATATCTGACGTCTGTTGATAAAGATGATAGTAATAATGATAATAACAAAGTGATAATAATAGTAATCGTGATAACGATGATAATGATAGCAATGATAATGATAACAGTAATGACACTGATTATCATTATTACTATTATCATTATTGGTAGTTAATACAGTAATAGTGAGTGTGATAATAATTATGATAAATAATAGTAATGATAATAATGATAGTAATAACATCGACTATCATTATTACTATTTTTATTTTTAGTAGTAATACTAGTAAGAATGATAGTGATATCGATAATGATACTGCTACAACAACAATAACAACAATTACAAGTACTACTCATAGCAACAATAACAAAGTAATAATAACAAGGATAATATCAATATGTTGTATAATCTTGACTTGGGGATTCGCTGATGCAATTTGCAACATTTGCTGTTGTCGGGTTTCATAATATTGGATAGAATATGTTACTGTTCTGTATCCTCAGTGATAATAGATGCAATGGCATGATAATGATGATGATGAAAGTAATGATTTATTATAATAATGATGATGATGATGATGATAATAATGATAGTGACGATAGTATTAGTAATGATGATATTGATAACATAATGATCATAAGGATAATGTAAATGATAATAAAATGATTATCATAATAATCATAATTGTGCTAATGATGATTTTAACATGAATAATGATAATAGTAATAGTTGTAATGACAACGAGAGCAATATAAGTAATGACAATATTGATGATGATACTAATAGTAATAATGAAAAGATTCATAATAAGGATAACAACAATGATAGCAAAAATAATAACAATGATGATAATAGTAATGATAATAAGGATAATCAACAATGATAAAAATAATGATTGTAATGATAACAATAATGATACTAATGATAATAATAATGATAAATGATAAGTATTATTATATTGATAATTATGATGATAATGATAATGATGATCCTTCTTCTGACAACAACAACAATAATGATAATGACAATAAAAATCATGAAGATAGTAAAAAAAATGATAACATTGATAGTAATCATAGTGATGATAGTAATGATGATAATGATGATAATGAAATTGATAATAAGAATGATTGTATTATCAACAGTGATAGTAATGAGTATGATAACAACGATGATGATGATATTCACGAGAATAACAATAATAATGATCATAATGATAATAACAATAATGATAATAATGATAATGACATCAAATACCAATACTAATTGAGAAACAATATCAAGCCAACGATAACAGCGATTTAAAAAAAAATGAAAGCAGAGATATTAATAGCAATAACAAGAAAAAAACAATAAATCCACCACCTTGTTTTCTTAGTCTTTGAAGCGACACAGAAAGCCAAACAAATTACATCTTGCAATTGGACCGCGATCTGATTGCAACCGATGCAACAATCTGCAATATCAACTATTAATCTCGTCAAAGGAGGGTCTTAGCCTCAGGAAAGATGGAGTTGAGGGGGAGGGAGGTGGAGGAGGGGGTAAGGGAGGAGG
>NW_020869923.1:78819-88819 GCF_003789085.1 Penaeus vannamei | reverse complement strand
TATCCCAAGATGGTGTTACCGTCTTCATTATCACCCCATATCCCCTCCCCCTCCCCCCTCCTCCCTCTCTCTATTATTGGGTCTAGTTATCAAGAAGTACATTTCCTCACTTATTTTCCCCTTCTGTTTTTCTCTCCATCTTTCTTTCTTCTTTCTGATAATTTCTTCTTCTTCTTTTCTTTCTCTTCTTCCATTCTTTTTCTTCTTTTTGCTCTCTTTCTTCTTTTTCTTTTTCTTTTACCTCGTGAATCTGATTAGTAATTACCTGTCTAATGATTTCTTAATATCTATCTATTCTCTAAATCTATCTGTTCATCTGGCTATCTGTCTCTCTTTCTGCAATATATTTTCTTAGCCATCTGTCAGTCTATCTATATCTGCTTATCATCATATTTATCTATTTGTTCATCTATCTAAATTTGTCCATATATTTATATCTATAAATTCATGTCTGTATAACTATATATCTATCTAACTGTATCAGAATCTATATATCGCCGTCAGTATCTATCTATATCAATCAATATCTATATATCTGTCTATATCACTACCTATTTCTACATCTATCTATCTATCTATATAGTTACCTATATCCATATATATCTACCTATATCCTTACCTATATATATTTATCAATATCAATCTACATTTCTATACATCCCTTTATCAATTAACCTACCTATCTATCTATATCCTGACCCCCCCCCTGTATATCCTATATTTATCAATATCAATCTACATTCCTATCTATCCCTTTATCTATTAACATACCTATCTATCTATACCCTGGCCTCTCCTATCTATCCTTTTATCATTTAACCTACCTATCTATCTATACCCTGGCCTCCCCCCCCCCCCCCGTAAATCCTCCATCTTGCCTAAGCCTACGATATATTTCATCCTGAAGCATACATCCTCACTTCACAAGGCAGACGGCGACCAAGAAGGCGTGACCCAGTAATGTTCTAATTATGATGCTGTTCCGCGGTGACAGATCTGTGCCTCGTGATGCTGCATTTAGATTATGTCTTAACTTGTGCTCTCTCTCTCTCTCTCTCGGGTTTTTTCTCTCTCTCTCTTTCTCTCTTCTCTCTCTCTCTCTCTCTCTCTCTCTCTCGGGTTTTCTCTCTCTCTCTCTCTCTCTCTCTCTCTCTCTCTCTCTCTCTTCTCTCTCTCTCTCTTTTCTCTCTCTCGTTTTTTTTTTCTCTCTCTCTCATTCTCTCTTTCGGTTTCTTTGGTTTTCCTCTTTCTCTCTTTCAGTTTCTCGTTTATTTTTTCTTTCTCTCTCTCGGTCTCTCTCTGTCTCTCTGTCTGTCTCTCTCTATATATGTCCGTCTGTCTGTCTGTCTCTCTCTCTCTCTTCTCATCTTCTCTCTCTCTCAACCAAATAAAAAAGAATATACAGAACGAAAGAAACAGAAACAAACCGACAATAAATAAGCAAGAAAGAGAGAGACAAAACAGATAACCAGAGAGACCAAAAGATCCCCCAAAAAAGTGAACCATCTACCACAGGAAAAAAAAGCAAAAAAAAAAAAAAAAAAAAAAAAAAAATAAAAAAAAAAATAAATAAAGCAACAACATATCTTTCGTATACCAGTCTACAAGACATCCAACTCCCATCAGAAAGTTTGTGAGGAAGTGGAACAGGAGAGCGGGAGAGTGTGATTAAGACGGGGGTTCTGGGCACGGGCCGCCTTCTCTGGGGACCTCGGTGTCATAAATTAGAACCCCCAAAACCCCAGGCGGGAAAGGCGCTTCTAACTTTTCCCTCTTCTTGCTTTTTTTTTTTTTTTTTTCTTTCTTTCTCTCTCTCTCTCTCTCTCTCTCTCACGCTTTCCTCTTTTCTCTCTCTCTCTCTCTCTCTCTCTCTCTCTCTCTCTCTCTCTTCTCTTTCTCTCTCTCTCTCTCTCTCTTCTCTTCTCTTCTCTCTCTCTGTCTCTCTCTCTCTCTCTCTCTCTCTCTCTCTCTCTCTCTCTCTCTCTCTCTCTCTCTCTCTCTCTCTCTCTCTCTCTCTCTCTCTCTCTCTCTCTCTCTCTCTCTCTCTCTCTCTCTCGGGCGTGAGACTAACTTTTGCTCGGCCTTGTTACTTTCGAATCTAGAGATTTTCCCTTTCCCTTTCCTCATTTTCTCTCCCTCTTACACTTTATTTCGTCTCCTTTTTCGGTCCTCTTTCTCTTTAATTAATTCTTCTTCTTTCCCTAAACTTTTCTCTACTTCTCTCTTTCTTCTCCTGATCTTCTCTCCCCACTATACCCTCCGCCCACACTGCCTTCGAACGCTCCACTCTTTTCCCTTCCCCTTCCCCTCTTTTCCCCTTTCCCTTCCCCTTACCTCTCGAATTCCCCTCCCTTCCTTTCTCCTTCCACTTCTTATTCCCTCCCTTCACCCTCCCCTCTCCTTCCCTTTTCCTCTCTTTTTCCCCTCCTTCCACCCTTAACATATCCCCTCCTTTTCTTCACCTTAAACCCCAAACATCATGCCTATCACTCCCCCCACCCACCCCCTTCTCCCCCTTCCCTTCTCCTTCCTCTTCTTTTCCCCTACCTCCCCCTCCCCTCTCCTTCCTCTTTCCTCTTTATTTTCCCCTCCCTCCCACCCTTAACATATCCCCTTCTTTTTTTTCACCTTAGACCCCAACATCTCCCCCCCTCTCCCCCTTTCGGTTGCCATAGGAAATCATAATGACAATTTTCGGACGGGATTACACACCGGCAGTGGCTATTCTGGGATTGTGCCATGGAGGGTGGGGGTGAGGGGAGGGGAGAGGGGTGTCATACTCATATACCTGATGCATTATAGAAATAGGGTAGATTTTTTTTTCATCTGTCTCTCTACCTGTCTGTTTGTTTGTCTATCTGTCTGTCTCTGTCTGTCTGTCTATCTGTCTGTCTGCTGTCTGTCTGTCTGTTGTCTGTCTGTCTGTCTGTCTGTCGGTACGTATGTCTGTCTGTCTGTCTGTCTGCCTGTCTGTCTGTTTGTCTGTCTTTCTTTCAAATGGATGTGGATATATCGAGACTTGTTTATATATATAGAGAGAGATAGACAGACAAATTGACGCATAAATCAACTGACAGATATATATAATCAAAATGGTAGGAACATCACTGACAGACAGATGTATGAGTAGATTGATGGACAGGTCAGCTGATCGGCAGATTAATATAGATCTACAGAGTGAGGCACATACAAGGAAAGTCACACAATATTTATAAATGTCTTTCTTTGTTTTACGCATATTCTGCATGGATAGATCTGTGTTGCAACTAATATCAACACTGTGAAATGGAAAGAAAAATATCATCATCTATTATGAAATGCCATAATTTTGGAATAAATTTATGACTTAATGAATATGTTTTGTTCTTTAAATTCATTTCTTGCTCGGTATCCCATTTTGCAAACTTTTCATACCACGTTTTTTATTTTTTTTACTTCTTTTTTTCTTTGTTTAGATTAATGAAATAAAAAATGCCATCTTCTCCTTTCTTTTATCTATTTTTTCATATTCCTATATATTCGTTTTATTATTTTGGTAGTGTTTCTTATCTCTGTCACTTGTTAAAAACACCTTCCCTGCCTCCTTTCCCTCTCCTTTCTCCTTCTCATACGTCTCTTCATCTGCCTCTTCCTCCCCATCCTTATCCCACGACTCTCCCTTTTACTCTTTTATTTCTTAATATATTCGTTTGATCATCGGTATTATTGTTTATTCGTATTATTTGCATTATTAATTTTATTTTTTATCTCTATCCTTTATCCCCTGCCCTTATCATACCTCTCCCTTCCCGTCCTTATCATTCCCTCTTCTAGTCCATTCCACCCCCTTTCCCTGTACCCCCCACCTTCCGTCCTACCCCCCCATCCTCTTTCCTCTCCCTCACCCTTCTTCTCCTTCTTCCCCTTCCCTATCCCCCCCCTTTCCTTCTCTCCTCTCCACCACCCTCCTCCCTCCCTTACCACCTTCCCCCTCTCTCTATCCTTCTCACCTCACCCCTCCCCCTCCCCCTCCCTCTCCTTATCATATGATTTATGAAGTTTAATTAAAAATGTATAGAATAAGCTCCCATGTTCTTCAATGCCATCCTTCCCTTTCATGGAGGGCTAACTGAAATATTTCTTCCTTGACGCAAAATCGTTAATTAAACTCTTCTTCTTTCGCTGCTACGGGATTACGGGAGGCGACTTTCGCTTCCTTGCGTCATCAACCTGCTCCGCGAAAGAGAAACAGAAAGGAGGGAGAAAGAAAGAGGAGGAGAAGGAGAGAAATAAGAAGGAAAATGGGAAAATATTCAGGTGTTTTGTCGTCATTTTCTGTTTTCGGTTTTATTATCTATTAATCCTTCTCTCTTTTTTTTTCCTTTCGTTATTTACTTCTGTCGATGTCTTTCTTTTCTCTGTCAATCTATTTACTCTACCTCTTCATCTATCATTTTCATAATGAGAACGATAAAAGATGTCATAATAACAATAATGATCATTGTAAAAATGATTAGGAGAAAAAGATGAAGAAAACAAAAAGATATCTTATAAGTAAGAATGATAAATAAAACTTGTGATTATAATGATGACAATAATCATACTAATCTTGAATTTACCGATGACATTAATAATAATAATTCTACTATTACTACCACCGATGATAAGAATAATCATCATGATAATCATAATAATCACAACAATTAAGAATATAATGACAATGATGATGATTATAATGATAATGAAAATAATAAAAGTAATAATAAACAGTGGCAGAAGTAATAGTAGTAGTAATAGAAATGGGTAATAATGATGATATGATAATCACCATAATGATAAAGATAATGATGATATCAACAATATAAAAAATTAGCAACAAAAGGATGATATAGAAATAAGAATTAATTGTGATGATTGATGATAATGATGATCATAATAATGACAGTAATAATGCGTGATAAAAATGATAATGATGATGATAATGACGATAATAACAAAAGTAATAATAGAAAAATAACGATGATAAATAANGTGACTGTCACAATTTACTCTACTTGTTAGAAATACTAAAGTCTGCAATACTGATCTGACTTTAGAAAGAAATATATAAACAAACATTTCAGTGGAGTCTATACATCTTTAAAATTTGACCAACACACCTTTTTAAATGTCGAAGAAATAACGATATACAAATATATGTATATGTGTGTATGCATATATATATATATATATATATATATATATATATATATATATATATATATATATATATATATATATACATATATATATATATATATATAATATATATATATATATGTATATATATATATATATATAATATATATATATATATATATATATATATTATATATATATATATACATATATATAATATATATATATATATATATATATATATATATATATATATGTATCTATGTATGTGCGTATGCATATGTGATATGTGTTTATGCATAGAAATTGATACGTCTATATGCATCTATATCCAGAAGAATCAAAGCTTCTCCTTTACCGCATAAACAGGTCTGCCTGAAATGGTCCCGATTTTAGGGCTGAAGGACAGAATGCGAAAATCTGATACTTAATCGTCTGGATTTTCCTCAAATTTCAAAATCTATTCACATCTATCAGGATCCGGAAAATAGATCAGATTTGCTGACTCTAAGAATTCTCAAGATCATTATTCTAACACGTTATACGGTTATGAACTTCATGTCACACTTGGCAACTGAACAGCACGGGATAAATGGGGATGATGAACAGATGACTATTGCAGTTATGTGCGTGCGTTATATCAGTTATGTTCGGGGTTTAAGGTTCTTTACGTTTTTTCTTCTTTATTTTTGATTTGTTTCTTTAATGTCCTCGCCCTTTGTGTTTGTGTTTTTAATTATATATATATTATATATTTATATATATATATATATATATATATATATATATATATATATATATATATATATATAGTATTATATATATATATATATATATTATATTATATATATATATATATATATATATATATATATATATATATAATAATATTATATACTATATATGTATATATATTAATAATTTATATATATTATATATATATTATATATATATATATGTATACATATATATATATATATATATATATATATATAATATATATATATATATATATCATATATAATATATATATATATTTTTTTTTTTTTTTTGTGGGGTAGAATAGGAAATGAAGGCGTTATATGGCAGCAACAGTGATGCATTTATATATATATATATAATATATATATATATATTATATAATATATATACATATATATTATATATATATATATATATATTTACAATTATACGTTCACGAACACACGTTTACACACCACACACCACACACACACACACACAAACAAATAAACATACACACAAACACAAGCAAAACAAGTAAAGAAACACACATGTACGCCCCCCCTTCCCCCCCCCCCCCCTCCCCCCGGCCTCCAGCGCGCACCGAGGAGAAAGACCCTCCGCCCAGAGGTCCCAGCTGATGGCCTCCGCAACTTGAGCTTCTCCGTAGTATGGCGTCCTCCGCCCTCCTTCCCTTCCTTCTCTTCCTTCCCTTCCTTCTCTTCCTTCCCTTCCTTCTCTTCCTTCCCTTCCTTCTCTTCCTTCTTACTTCTCGCCCTTCCATTCCTTTTCTTCCTTCTTTACTTCTCGTCCTTCTCTTCCTTCTCGTCCTTCTCTTCCTTCTTCATCGATTCTTCTCTTTCTTTTTTATTTCTCCTCTTTCTTCGATTTCCTTCCCTTTCTTTTTTTATTCTCCTCTTTCTTTTTTTATTCTCCTCTTTCTTCGATTTCCTTCTCTTTCTTTTTTTATTCTCCTCTTTCTTCGATTTCCTTCTCTTTCTTTTTTATTCTCCTCTTTCTTTCGATTTCCTCACTCTTTTTTTTATTCTCCTCTTTCTTCGATTTCCTTCTCTTTCTTTTTTAATTCTCCTCTTTCTTCGATTTCCTTCACTCTTTTTTTTAATTCTCCTCTTTCTTCTTCGATTTTCCTTCTCTGCCTTCTCTTTCTTCCTGCTTTCTTTTTTATTATTCTCTTTCTTCGATTTCTTCCCTTCCTTTTTCCATCTATTCTTCTCGTTCTTTTCCCTTTTTATTCTTCTCTTTCTTCAATTTCTTCGCATTCTTTTATTTTCTGCTGCTCACTCTTTGTCTCTCTCTTTCTCTCTCTCTCTCTCTCTCTCTCTCTCTCTCTCTTCTCTCTCTTCTCTCTCTCTTTCTCCACTTTCTTGTTCCTTTTTCATTCTCAATACTCCTTCTGGTCTTTATTTTTTACTCCTCTTTTTTCTTCTTCATTTTCATCTTCGTCTTCTCACTCTTCCTTTCCTCTTTCTCCTTCTCCTCTTCCACACTCCACTCTTTCTGCTACTTCTTCTTCTTCCCTTTTCCTCGTCCTTCTCCTACTTCTTCTCTCCACCTCCTTCTTTCTCCCTTTTCTTCCCCTCACCTTTCCTCCTTCTTCCTCGTCTGTTGCATCCTTCTTCTCCTCCCTTCTCACTTCCTCCTTCTTTAACTCTTTTCCTCCTATTCCCTCCTTCCTTCTGCTCCTCCTCATTTCCCCTCCTTGTTTTGGTCCTCCTCTTCCTCTATTCCCACTTCTCCCCTTTCTTTCATAATCCTCCTCTTCTGCCCTCTCTTCTTCCCCTATCTCCTCCTTCTCCTCTTCTCGCTCCTCTCCCCCTTTATTCTCCTCCTGCTCCACTTCTTCTTCTTCCCCCTCTCCCCTTTCTTCTCCTCCTTTCTCCCTCTTCTTCTTCCTCCTCCTCCTTCTCCTGTTCTTCTTCTTCCCTCTCCTTCCCTTCTTTCCTCCTCTTTCACTTCCCCCCCTCCTCTCCTTCCTTCTCTCCTCTTTCTTTCTCTTGCTCCCCTTTATTCTCCTTTTCCACTCCCTCCTCCTCCTCTTCCAAGTTTCCCTCTCTCCACCTCCTACTCCTCTCCCTCCTCCTCCTTCCTCCTTCTTTTCTTCCTCCCCTTCCACTTCTCCAACTCCTCCTACCTCTTCTTCTTCCTCCCTTTCCTTCCACTCCCACTCTCCTCCTTTCTTCTTCCTTCCTCTTCCACTTCCTCTGCTCTTCCACTTCTCCACCTCCCTTCTCCTCTTCTTCTTCTCCTCTCTCTCCCACTTCCTCCACTCTCCTTCTCCTCTTCTTCTCCTCTCTCCTCTTCCTCCTGCCTCTACTCACAGAACCATTTGTTATTTTTCAACAGGCGTTTAACTGCTAATTTTCTAACACACTTACCCTTGGCTTAATGGGATTCGTTTTGTTATTTCTGATTGCGTGGCGGAGACTCGTTTTTTTTTTCGTTGTTTTTCGTAATTTTTCGTTATTTTTGTGTGATTTTTCGTTTTTTGTTGGTGTTCTTTCGTTATTTTTGTTGTGTTTTTTTTTCTCTATGGTGTGATTTTTCTCTTCCTTTGTTTCGTTTCTTCTTCGTTTTTTTTCGTTTTTTGTGATTTTGTACGGGTTTGGATGCGTTTGTTTGTTTGTTTGTTTGTTTTTTTGTCTGTGATTGCATCTTTGGGTTTGTATGCCTGTGTGTGCGTTTATATTTGTGTACGTGTGTGTGTCGACTATTTTTGTTTTTTCATCATATACATGTATGCATTTTCGGTTGCATTTGTTGGCGTGTGTTTGTATGTGTATGTATATGTGTCTGCATATGTATGTGCATATGTGTTTTGGCAGCACTCTTATGCACTATGAATAGATACACACACACAGCAAACATACACATACCAGTATCATGTTATAACACGGGTGTCTGTAAAACAACCATATTTATACGTATGTCCGAAGCACAGCTGAAAGTGAATGTTACTCTATCAATTCCAAAAAAAGGGCGTGTGACGTGTTTTCCAAAAAAAAAAAAAAAAAAAAAAAAAAAAAAAAAAAAAAAAAAAAACTGCACATGCATATATTTTAGATAAAAGCAACGGTGGGAAAAAGGACGAATGACCATCTGTTCTTTAAAAAAAAAAAAATCCCTATAACCCTTTTTTTTATTTTTATTTTTTTATTTTCTATGATTGAATTATTTTTCCGACACGTGGGAGAAATTATGATAATGGGCAATATTGTTAGTGATAGTAATTATCAATGATAAACAAAACAACAGTAGTGATGATGATGATGATGATATCGACGATGATAATAAACTATTATGATCAATAATGATAATGACATTGACAACAAACCAAATACAAATGATAATATAATAATAATAGTGATAAATAAACACAATAGTAAAACAACAACAATATAAAGAGATAATGAATAATAAGATAACCAATAATAACAATAATAATAACAACAATAATGATAATATCAGAGACAAAAAGATAATATTACCACCCGATAACAAAACAAAATGCCAACAATACCATCAATCCTGAACATCAATAAACACAACACACGCAGGTGACACAAACAAGAGCTTTCGAAGCCAAAAACAACGACAACAAAATTTACACACACACACACATACACCACACACACACCACCACACACAGACCACACCACACACACACACACCACACACGCACACCACATCACACATAACACATACACACACACACCAGACAACCAAAAAAAAAAAAAAAAAAAAAAAAAAAAAAAAAAAAAAAAAAACATGGAACCGGAATCTCTGCACGGGGCCTTTATGCGGCGGCTCTGTGACCCTCCGAAGCCCCCCGGTTGCAATTTCGCTCGCAAAACCTTAGCAAATCAGGATCTTGTGTGCATGACTCGGTGAGAATCCTGTGACGGAGGGAATTATGTTGCTTGGGGGTCGAGTTTTAGAATATTTAATTATTATTTAATTATTATTATTAATAATTGATATTATTAAGTTATCTTTATCTTTTATCTTAGTTTATTATTAGTATTGAGTATTGATTTATTTATCATCCTTTCTTCTCTTTTTTCTCTTTGTTGGGGGGAAGGGG
>NW_020869923.1:0-10940 GCF_003789085.1 Penaeus vannamei | reverse complement strand
CTTTCTTCTTCTTCCTCATTCTTCAATCCCAATCATCACGATCATCATCTATTCATCTATCATCAATCATCATCTTTATCCTCCTCTCCACAAAAAAACTATCAATGAACACCAAAACCCCTAAAACAGAATAACGCCTCCTTCTTCCTCCCCATCGAGCCCCCACCCGCCTTCCCTCCTTCTCCCCTCTCCTCCTCTCCTCCCTCAATCATCCATTCCTCATCATCCATCATCAGCTAATCATCTATCATCATCATCATCATCATCACAATAATCTATCAGCTGCTTCTATTCTTCTTTCTTTTTTTTTCATTCCATCTTCCTCTCTTCTCTTCTTTACTCTCTTCTCATTCAAGCCTTTCCTAAACGAATCTTGTAGCTAGCTTTTAGAAGAACACCATTATAGATAATTAATGATTAATACAGATAAGAACGCGCAACTATATAAAGAAATGCAGAAGAAAAATACCCAATTATCATGTATTTCTTTGTCTTTTCTCATTTGTTTTTCTTTCTTAATCATGTTCTCCTTATTTCGACAAATCTAGAATAAGGGGAAGAGGAAAAGACATAAAAATAAGGACAATAACGTACAGATAAACACGAACAGACACATACACACAATACATAATAGACGACACGGCATAAGATAGATAAAGGAGAGAGAAGAGAAAGTAGAAAAGAGCGAGAGGAGGAGAGAGAGAGTCGAGAGAGAGAGAGAAGAGAGAGGAGATAGAGAAGAGAGAAGAGAGAGAGAGAGAGGAAGAGAGAGAGAGAGAGAGAGAGAGAGAGAGAGAGGAAGTAGAGAGAGAGAGAGGAGAGAGAGAGAGTGAAAGAACACAACACAGAGAAGTCAGAAAGGAGAGATATGAAGAGAGCGAGAGAGAGATAGCGCAGCACACGCTAGGAAGAGAGAGAGATAAAAAGTCTAGACTCAGACAGTACAGAGTCGAAGGAGAGAGTATATGTATGACAGCAGACAGACAGAACAGTAGAGCGACACGACCGATGAGAGAGAGAGGAGGCCGAAGATACCGATCACGAAGGGAGACAAAATTTCGTGCTATGCATACTGATTAGAGAATTTATCTTGGAAGACTCAGAGGCCATTAGTCACCGCAGAATGCCAAGTCGGATCTGACGTTAAGACGCTCGTGTATATGCAGCGACGACGTTCATTAATGTGATCGCTTTTTTGCTGGGTTGCTCACCGTGTCTCTCTCTTATCTCACTTTTCTCGTCAGTGCTGTCTGTCTATCTATTCTATCAGGCGTGATCATCCTCTGGCTCTGCTGTCTTCTGTCTGTCCTGCTGGTCTGTCTGTCTGTCTGCGTCCCTGTCTGTCTCTCTCTTCTCTCTCTCTCTCATCTCTCTCTCTCTCTCTCTCATCTCCAGTCTCTCTCATCGTTCGTCCTGCTTCTGTCTTGTCTTCCATCTCTCTTCTCTGTCTGTCTGTCTGTCTGTCCTCTGTCTCTCTTTCTCTCTCTCTCTCTCTCTCTCTTCCTCTCTCTCTCTCTCTCTCTCTCTCTCTCTCTCTCTCTCTCTCTCTCTCTCTCTCTCTGTCTGTCCTGATGTCTGTCTGCTCTCTCTCTCTCTCTCTCTCTCTCTCTCTCTCTCTCTCTCTCTACTCTCTCTCTCTCGTCTCTCTCTCTTCTTCTCGTTCTCTGTCCTCTTCCTTCTTCCTCCTCCTCCTTTCTCCTCCTCCTTTCCTCCTACCTCCAACTTCCGCATTCCACCTCCAACTCATTTTCCACCTCCCTTCCACCCCCCCCTCCTCCTCCTCCTCCCCTTCCACCTCCCATCCCTTCCTCCACCCCTCCACCTCCTCTCCTTCCTCCTCCTCTTCCTCCCTCCTCCACCCCTCCTCCCTTCCTCCCTTCCTCCACCCCCCACCTCCTATCCCTCCACCTCCCTTCCTCACCCTCCTTCTTCTCCTCGCTCCTCCTTCTTCTTCCTCTTCTTCCTCCTCCCTGCTGCAAAGAAACAGTTGCAGCGAGATCTCTCCTAATCGCCTTAATTCTCCCATGCGCGGTCGGGGTGTCCCGCACTGAATTTACAACCTCAGATTATAGGGCTTTCGATGCGATGCCAAGAGGCGTATAATTCCGACATTTGGGGGGAGATAAGAGACGGGGGGGGGGGGGGGGGCGGCACGGACGCACGCACGGACGGACGGACACCTACACGCGCTGATGTAGGCACGCGGACGAGAGTGCTAGGAGTGATACACGTACAGGAAATAAAAAACGCACATGGTGTATGTATTCGTCTATTGATGCATTCACAACTCCCCCCGATCCCCCTCCATTTATCACAACCCCCCTCTCCCCCCCCATTTACACAACACCCGCCTCCCCCACCTTTACACATTCTCCCTTCCCTCCCACAAACACGTCCTGCTCTCCCACTCCCACACAACTACTTCCTCCCCCACCGACATGTACTTACGCCCCACAAATGCAGACTTTACACTCTCCCTCAAACAGACTCCCCAGGTTTTACTTCCCCAACACACTACTGACACCAATTATCTCCCCTCCCCCCTATTACATAAAGCCCCCCCCCCCTACATATACCTCCAACACATGATCCTCTTTTAACCCCTCCTCACATCCCCAACCTCACCCCCCACCACCCCAGACTCCCCTCCCCCACTTACACTCATCCCACGTCTCCCCTCCATCTGCACATACTTACTCCACCCCCACTCCAATACTCCACCCAGGTCCCCTACCCACATTTCCACCCCCTCTCCTCCCTCCCCAACCCCCACTCCCCGCCCAAAACACGCCCTCCCCTCCCCACTTCCACTTCATTCTCTTCCGACCCCCTTCCTTTTCCCTCCCCCGCCCACCCCACTCCCACCCACACCCCACCTCCTCCATCCCCTCCCACTCCCCCCCCTCCACTCTCCTCCATCCTCCCCACCACCCTCACCCCCACTCCCCCTCCCCCCCCGACAAAGCGAGGTGCGGGCAACCCCGTCAAGCCACGCACTGTCGGCCGCTCGGATCATTACTTACTTACCAGCATCCCGACAGCTTAATTGGCCCATCCGACGGACCCGACTACCTGCGTTTTGGCCACCGACCGACAGGCCTCTGACCGACGGGATCCAAGACCGACAGCCCCCCCCCCCCCGACGACAGCACCCCCCCACCCCCCCCGACCAACAGCCCCCGCCGACTGATGGGCTGACCACCGACAGGCCCCCCCGACTGACAGCCCCCACCCCCCCGCCAACAGCCCCCCCCCGACTAATGCCTACACGGCCCCCGGACTGATAGCCCCCTCCCCCCGACTGATAGCCCCCCCCCCCCCCCCCCCCGACCGACGGGACCGCCCGACCGACGGCTCCCACATGACCCGACGACGAGAAGGATAGGGTGAGATTCGTGGGATGGGGGGTGGAATGGGGGCGGGGGGGAAGGCTTAAAGGACGAGTATATCCCGAAACGAAGCGAAGGGTGGGGTGGCTGCGAAGGAGGGGAAGGGGGAGAGGTGAGAGAAAAGAGGTGGGGGGAGAAGAGGAGGGGGAGGAGAAAGGGGAAAACGGAGACAGGCACGAAAGAGGGAGGGAGAGGAAAGATGGGAGCAGAGCACACACACACAGGGGGAAAGATGAAACAAGAGAGAAAGAATTGTATGGGGAGGGGAGAAGAGGGAGGGGTAAGGGGTTACTGTGGTGGAGTTGAGGGGTGGGTGGGGGGTGGGGGGTACGGAGACGCGCTCTTGTCACGTTTCTTTTTGAAAAATAGGGTGAAGGGGGGGGGATGGATTGGGGGGAGGAGAGGGAACAGAAGACAAAAAGAGAGAGAGAGAAAAAAAGGAATAATAATAATGATGAATAACGAAATACAGAGGGAACTAAGAAAGCGACGGATGATCAATAAATTATTCATGGAAATAAATATGATTAAAAAAAAAGATAAAAGAAAGGAAAGAGATAAAATGAAGAAAAGGAGGAGGAAAAGAAGGGAGAAGGATTACAGACTGTGATTAGGGGGGAAGCAGGGGAGGCACGCACCACTCGGGGAGTGAGGGAGGCATCGTGGGGGGGGAGAAGGGAGTAGAGGAAGGGAGAAGGAGGAGGAGAAAGGGAGGAGGACGTAGACGGACAAGGAGGATGAACGAAGGGGAAGGAAGGCATGAGACGCCGGGTGAGAAATCAGGAGGAGGGAGGAGGAGGAGAACGAGAAGTGGAATGGACGGTTAAAGGAGGGTTTTAGAGGCGGGCCAGGAGAAGAGGGAGCAGAAGGGCAAAGGAGGTAGAAAGAAAAGAAAGCAGGAGAAGGCAATGAGATAAAGAGAATAAGAGGCAGCGAGAAAGGAGTGGAGAAGGCAGGAGGACCGTAGAAAGAATGAGGAGAAGGGCAATGAGAAAGAGAATAGAGGCAGACGAAGGAGAGGAGAAAGGAGGACGTATAGAAAAAGATAGAAGAGGAGAAGGGCAATGGATAAAGAGAATAGAGGCAAGCGAGAAAGGGCCAGAAGGAGGGCGAGAAGGAGGGAAGGGACGGGGAGGAGGAGGCAGGCAGGAGAGGCGCTACTTACTTCCTGTAAGGAGGCGGACAAGTTAATCACCGACGGGCAGGCAGTTGGAGTCAACGCTCGGCAAAAAGAGTCCGTATGGAGGAGGAAGTAGAGGAGGAGGAGGCCGCAGGGGAGAGAGAGGGAGGAGGTAGGGAGGGATGGGAGGGAGGAGAGATGGAAGGAGGGAGGATGGGAAGATGGAAGGAGGAGGGGAGGAGGGGAGGACGAGTACAGCGCTGGAAGAGGACGAGGGAGGACGGGAGGAAGGGGGAGGAGAAGGGAGGGAGGAGGGAGAGGGAGGAGAAGTGGAGGGAGGATGGGAGGATGGGAGGAGGGAGGATGGAGGGGGAGGAGGGGAGGAGGAGGGGAGGTGGAAGGGGGGAAGGGGGGGTCCTTCTTTGTGGCTGGCGAAAAGTTCATTCGGGAGTCATTTATTTGCATCCCTTAGGAAGAGGAGGAGGAAGAGGAAGGAATATGAGAAGGAAGGAGGAGAAGAACGGAGGAATAGGAGGAGGAGGAGGCAGGGAAGGGAAGGATATAGAGGAAATGTTAGAAATAGGATGAAAAAGGTTAAAAGGAAGAAGAGAGAAAGAGAAAAAAACGACGAAAACCTTGACAATCAGACAAAGGAGAAGAGAAGAGAAACACGGAGCGGAAAAAGGGAACAAAAGAACGAACGAGAAAGGGAATATTCTGGGTTGGAAAGGAGATGCAGTAGCGAGATTATAGAACAACCTCTCCAAATACGCGAGGAGGTAAATACAGGCATGACTCTCCTCTCTCTCTCCTCTCTTGCCTCTTTTTCTCTTTTTTTTCTTCTCTTTCTCTCTCTCTCTCTCTCTCTCTCTCTATTCTATCTATCTATCTCTCTTTCTCGTCTCTTGCAATTCCAGTTTCTCTCGCTCTTCTTTTTCTTCTTTTCTTCCTCTTCCTCTTTCTTTTGCAATTCTTAGTTTCTCTCTCTCTTCTTTTTTCTTCTTCCTCTTCCACTCCCTCTTTCTTTTGCAATTCCAGTTTCTCTCTCTCTCTTCTTTTTCTTCTTCCTCTTCCTCTCCCTCCTTCTCTTCCTCTTTCTCCCTAAAGGTCAGCATTTAAGGTGATGATATGTGCTGGATCCCAAATAGCCTGCGCGCTTCTATCTCCTCAACATCTTTTTCTCTTCTTTTTCTTCTTCTTCCTCTTTCCCTCTTCCTTTATCTTCCTCATCTTCTTCCTCCTTCTCTTCCTCCTTTTCATACCTCTCTTTCTCTTCCTCCTCTTCTCTTTTACTCTCAAAAGGGCAGCATTAAAGGTGAGAATATGTGCTGGATCCGTGATGGCATAAATTACAAATGTCTGCATGGTAAATGACCTGAAAACTAAATTGCGGAGTTTGGCTTTTTATCTTGCTTTATTTTTATTTTCTTCTTTTTTTATCTTTCTCTTTTTTTCGTCTCTTCTTATTTATCGTGCAACTTCGGTGTTTAAATTCTCTTCATTTTCCTTTTATCGTTAATTTGATTTTTTTTTTTAAATACTCGAATGGCTGCTTTTACTCTGTGGGGAGGAGGAGGAGGAGAGGAAGAAGAAGAGGAGAAGAGAAGAGAAGAGAAGAAGAAGGAGAAGGAAGAGGCGAAGGAGGAGAAGAGAAGGAGAAGAGGAAGAGGCGAGGAATAAGAAGAAGGAGGAGAGAGAAGAAGGAGAAGGAAGAAGAAAAAGAAGAAGAAGAAGGAAAATGAGAAGAGAAAGAAGGAAATGGAGAAGGAAAAGGAAGAGATGAGAAAGGTAAGACACCGAAAAATGTAGCAATAAGAGCCTAGAGATATCAATGGGAGAAAGATAATGAGCAAGAACCGAACAGGTGTCGCGGGATGGATGGTCTGGGATGCTCCGTTTCTTAATCTCTCTCTCTCTCTCTTTCTTTCTCCTTTCTCTCTTTCTTTCTTTCTTTCTTTCTTCTCTTTCTCTCTCTCTCTCTCTCTCTCATTCTCTTCTCTCTCTTCTCTCTTCTCTTCATTCTCTCCTTCTTTTCTCTGTTCTTTCTTCCCTCTCTCCCTCTCTCCTTCTCTACCTACTCTCCCATCCTTTCATACATGCCTCTATCCCTCTCCCCTCTTACCCCTCTCCCTTATCCTCTGTCCCCTCTCATTCCCCCCTCTCCCTCCTCACCCGTCTCCCTCTCTTCTCCTCTCTCCCCCCTCCCTCCCTCTTCCCTCCCTTCTCCCTCTCCCTCCTCCCCCCTCACTCCCTCCCTCCATTCCTCCCCTCTCCCCTCTCCCTCCCTCCTTCTCCGTCCACAAGCCAATCCCTCCCGTCCCCCTCTCATTCCTCCCTCCTCCCTCCCTCCCCGCCCCTCTCCCTCCTCTTCTCCTCCCTCCCTTCTCCGTCCACAAGCCAATTTGCAGGAGATGGAAAAATCCGACAGAGAACTTAAAAAGTGGTGGCGGTGATTCGCTAATCCAAGCGGGTCTCCCCTTCAGAATTTCGACTTAATTTGAAAGATTAATTTAATTACATCATGGAGATCTGATGGGGCTCATGAATATCCGGGGATGTTTAGCAACTAATTACATATCAGATTTGGTATTTTTCCGTCTTTTTTTTTTTTTTTTTTTTTTTTTTTTTTTTTTTTTTGGAGTTTCTAATTTTTTTATTTTTTTTTTATTTATTTATTTTTTTTCAATGTGGGAGGGATAGTTATGAAGTTCTATCAGGTTTGTAATTTTTTTTTTTTATTTCGTTTTTTTTTTTTTTAGTTAGTAACATGTGGTGGAAGAGAGAAGGGGGGGGGGTAAAAAGGGGAAGAGAGGAGGTGAAGGAAGGAAGAGGGAAGGAGGAGGGAGGGAAGAAAGAGGGAGGAAAAGGGAAGAGCAAAGGAGGAAGAGAGACAGGAAAGGGGGAGAGAGGAGAGGGATAGGAGAGAGAAGAGGAAGAGGAGGGGGAAGAGGACAAGGAGGAAGAGGGATGGGAGAAGAGAGGCAAGAAAGGGAGGAGGAGAGGAAGAAGGATGAGAGGAGGAGAGGAAAGGGTAGAAGACAGGAAGGAGAAAGGAAAGGAAGGAGAAAGGAGGCAAGGAGGAGGGGAGAGGGAGGGAGGAGGAGGAGGGAAGAGGGGAAGATAAATGATGATGTTCTTAAGGTAAAATAAGACGTAAGAAAAGAGTGGATAGGAAAAAAAAGACAATATTGAGTATGCCAAGAATGAAAATGAGACGAGGAGGAGGGAAGGAGGAGGACAGTCAAGAAGAAGAAGAAGGTGAAGAAATAGAAGAAGATGAAGATGGAGCAGGGAAAGCAAGAGAAGGAGATGAAGGAGAAAAAAGATGGAGATAAAAGAAAAGGAATAGAGGAACGGAGATGAGGAAATGAGGAAGGAAAAGAAGAAGAAGTAGAAGAAAAATTACGATTACAAGAAGTAATGATCTCCAAGATAAGAAGAAGAAGAAGAAGAAGAAAAAGAAGAAGAAGAAGAGAGAGGGAGATGGATAGATAGATAGAGAGAAGATAGAGAGAAGAGAGAAGAGAGAGAAGAGAAGAAAGAAGAAGAGAGAGAAGAGAAGAGAAGAGAAGAGAAGAGAAGAGAAGAGAAGAGAAGAGAAGGAGAAGAGAAGAAGAGAAGAGAAGAAAGAGAGAGAGAGAAGAGAGAAAGAGAGAAGAGAGAAGAAACAAAGAGAAAGAGAACAAAAAAAAAGTAAGAGAGCAAAAAGAATAGAAAAAAAAAAACAAAAATAATAATAGCAATAATAATCCCGCTCCGTGGGCCGAAAAGAGAGAGTGAAAAGGGCGGATGATAGAACAAGGAGATGGCATGGGGTGGAGGGTGGGGGGTAAGGGGTGGGTGGGAGGGGAGGTAGTTAAATCGCGTGTCTGTCAAGGTGTTGACGGACATGGGCCGGGGTGGGGAGGGTGGGGGGAAGGAGGGGAAGGAGGAGGGTGGGGCGGGGTGGTGTTCCCTCTCCCTCTCCCTCTCCCCGATCCTCCACCCCGTCGCTTCTTCCTCTTTTCCCCACAATTCAATTCTTTTTATTTCTATTTGTCCTACTTTTCATATTTCTGATTTTTTTTTCTGTTTGTTTCTTCTTATTCTGCTGTCTGTCTCTCCTCACCTCTCTCTCTCTTTCTCTATTCTCTCTCTATCTCTCTGTCTGTCTGTCTGTCTGTCTGTCTGTCTGTCTGTCTCTCTCTCTCTCTCTCTCTCTCTCTCTCTCTCTCTCTCTCTCTCTCTCTCTCTCTCTCTCTCTTCTCTCTCTCTTTCTCTCCCTCTCCTTAAACAAAAGAAAAACCAAAGAAAATAAAAATAAAAACACCCCTGCCTTTGCACCTCCCAAAAAGAAAAGAAAAGAAAAGAAAAGAAAAGAAAAGAAAATACTAAAACTTGAGAAACTTTAAAAGATCCCCTGAGTCGCTTCCTTGGCTCGAAGACCACTTGTTGCACGGGGGAGACAATGCCCCCCACCCCCTCTTTAGCCCCTCACACCCCCGCCGGCTCCCTCCTCTTTCCTCCTCGCCTCTCATCTTCTTCTTCTTCATTATCCTAATTCTTCTTATTATTATCCTCCTCTCCCCCTCTATTTCCTTTTTTCTTACCTCCTCTCCTCCTCTACTTTCCTTTTTTCTTCCTATCTTACTCGTTTTTTCCTTCTTTCCTTTTCTCCTTTTCTTTTTTAATCAACAATCCCCTTCTTTCCTTCCCTTCTCCCCATCGTCCCTTACTCCTCCCCTCCACCTCATCCTCGCTTCCATCCTCTCCTCCTCCTCCTAAATCCTCCTTCTTCTCCCTCCTTTCTCCTCCTTCCACCTCAATCCTCCACTTCCATCCTTCCTCCTCCTCCTTTCTCCCTCCTTCCAATCCCTCCTCCTCCTCCTTCCCCTGCGACCCCCACCGCCACGTGCCTCCTCTCCCCCCCCCCACCCCTAAACCCCTACCCTGATTGCTGGCACGCTTTGGCCACACGTCCCCTCGGGTCGACCTCTGCTCCTCCTTCTCTTCTCTTCCTTTTCTTTATTCTCTTTTTGTTTTTTTTCTACTTCGTTTCCTCTCTCTCTCTTTCTCCTCTGTCTGTCTCTGTCTGTTCTGTCTTCTTCCTTTTCTCCTTTCTCTCTTTCTCTTCTTCCTCTCTCTCTTCTCTCTCTCTTCTCTCTCTCTCTCTTTCTTCTTCTTCTCTCTCTCTCTCTTTCTTCTCTTTCTCCCTTCTAATATCTTTCTCGACGGCTCTTTTCCTTCCTCTTCTGCCCCCATCTCTTTTTCTTTATTATATATCTCTTTCTTTTCTTAAATCCCTTCTCCAACTCCCCTCCCCTCCCCTCTCCCCTCCCTCCCTCCCCGCCCACTTCTCTCCCTCCTCCAATTTCTCCCCAAACACTATTGTTCCTCTCCCTTCCTCCCTCCTCCTCCCCCCTCCCTCCCTCCGCCCCCTGCTCCTAAAAGACCACTTATTTTCCGCGCAGGGAACCCCGTTACAGTGAACACTTTCCGGCTTTGTTTGTTTTTCCCTTTCTCCTCCTCTCTCTCTCTCTCTCATTCTCCTTTTTGTATTTTATCTATTTTTCTTCCATTTATTATTCTATTGTTCTTTTATTCTCTTCAAAAAAAATTTTTTTCATTTTCTTTTTTTTTTTTTTTTTTACTTTGAGAATCACGATTTGTTTTGTTTTTATTCTACTTTGTTCTGCATTTGTTAAATAAAACCAAAATAAACAAACAAAAGTAACGAGTTAAACGCTTCCGTCTCGCGCTACAAACAAACAAACAAAAATAAACCCCAAGAATTGAAGTTTTTCCTATTTTTTGTACCGTTTTTTCTTCTTGGTTTTCTTTCTTTCTTCTTTTCTTTTACCTCTCCCTTTTGGTTTGCCTCCGTTTTTCCTTCGTGTTTCTTTCTTATTATTTCCTCCCTTTGGGTATCCATTTTTCCTTCTTGTCTCTTTCTTTTTTCTTAACCATTTCTCTTTTCTTTATTCCTCCCTTTTGGTTCCACCGTTTTTTTCCTTCGTCGTTTTCTTTCTTTCTTCCTTCGTGTTTCTTTCTTTCTCCTTTCTTTTCTTTTCTTTCTCCCTTTTGGCTCCCCATTTTTCCTTCGATATCTTTGCTTACTTTTCTTTTCTTTCTTTTAGTGTCCTCCAATTTTTACTTCGTATTTTCTCTCTCTTTCTTCTTTTCTATTTATTTTAATTCCCTCCCTTTTGGTTTTTCCTCGCGCTGACGACCGGAAAGTGGCGAGCGTGCCGGAATCCCACAGGGTCGGGGCGGCGCGGCGAGGGGGGGGGGGGAGGGGTGAAGTGTGTCGGCGAGCGCGTGCAACACACTTCACGCCCACCCGCCCACCCAACCCACGAACCCCCCCTCCTGTCCCACCCCCTCCAGCCCCAGCCTACCCACCCTAACAATCTTGTATTTACCCCCCCACTCCCCCGCCTATCTCCTCTCCC
>NW_020869922.1:630239-650126 GCF_003789085.1 Penaeus vannamei | reverse complement strand
CCACACACACACACACAACACACACACACACTTCCTCTCACACACACACACACACACACACTCTCTCTCTCTCTCGTACACACACACACACACACTCTCTCTCTCTCTTACACACACACTCTCTCTCTCTCTCTCCACACTCTCTCTCTCTTCACACACACTCTCCTCTCTCTCACACACTCTTCTCTCTCTCTCTCTCTCTCTCTCTCTTACACACCACACACTCCTCTCTCTCTCTCTTACACACACACTCTCTCTCTCTCTCTCTCTTACACACACACTCTCTCTCTCTCTCTCTCTCTCTCTCTCTACACACACACACTCTCTCTCTCTCTTACACACACTCTCTCTCTCTCTCTTACACACACTCTCTCTCTCTCTCTCTCTACACACACTCTCTCTCTCTCTTACACACACTCTCTCTCTCTCTCTTACACACACTCTCTCTCTCTTACACACACACTCTCTCTCTTACACACACACTCTCTCTCTCTCTTTCACCCCACTGTTGGAAGTCACCAATATTAAATCATAAGTTTGTTAATAATAAAACTGCTTACCTTTTTTTTTTTTTACTTTTTTTTTTCTCTGTTTGCTGGCACTCTTACTCCTTATCGAATGGCACAGGAATTAGGTTAGGATTGCTGGAAAAACAAAAAAAATAATAATTGAGACTTGTAACCATATCCTGAATGACTGATATAAGCAATGTACAACAAGTCAGTACCTTGCTCGCTTACTCCATTCCAGCACTCATTTCAAAGACAACAATGCTGCAATGCCACTCACTTCCCATCACCGCCACCACGGCCTCTTCCTCTGCCACCACTACCTCCCGCTCCTCTTCCTCTCCCGCCCACCTCTTCCTCTCCCGCCACCTCCTCGTCCCCGTGATCTGCCGCCACCTCTCCCACCAAAGCCTCTCCCTCCTCTCCGACCAAAGAAGCCTCCATCTTCACCATCTCCGTCACTATTGCTACCATCATCATCGCCACCTTTCTTCCCAAATCCTCCTCTGCCACGGCCTCTGCCTCTGCCTCTGCCTCTGCCTCTCCCCATCTCCCTGCGGGGGGTCAATCCCATCATATCCGGAGGAGGCTTATAATCCGGAGAAAGGTAGTCTGGCTTGAGGAGAGAAGCTGGCTTTTCTGGCTTTTCGGTAGATTCATCATCATCATCATCTGGGGGGGGGGAACAAAAGCTGGTTAGATATGATATACATCAAATGCAGTATATGAATATAGGCAAAAAGATAAATTAATTAGTTATCATGAGTTTAAAATTTATCTGGTTTGGTTGGAGTAGTCCTCGGCCATTCCACATGAATTGAATTTGGGATGCTGGAGCAAAAGAAGAGATTATAAATTAACATGAAAACCAAAATTTAAAAAAGGTGATAATTTGTTTACAGCCTCATTTTGTGCTTGAAACTGCCCTCAAACAATTCATTACAGCATTGGGCTCACAGACCTCTTAGCAGTCTTCCAGTTGTTAGCCACAAAAAAAAAAAAAAAAAAAAAAAAAAAAAAAAAAAAAAAAAAAAAAAAAAAATCCATTAGAAGAGTTTAGCACAGGGGAATACTTGGAATAAATGTCCGTTTATCTAAAACTCATTTAGAAGATATTCGAGTTGAATTGAAAATTATGATCATACCGAATAAGAGCTACACTAACATCATCGTTAAACCCTTACAATCCTGATGGCTTAATCATCATGCCAAGTAAAATTTTGGCTGGAGGGGCGGGTGACATGAACATGATATCATATGAATTTCTGCTGAAGGCTGGAGTGCACAATGTTCTTAAAGGGTGATGACTCCGTGGGCATTTAGAAAGGGGCTTTTACATTATTTCTATCAATAAATGAGTATGGAATGTTACATTCATGAGTCTTGACTGGAAGAGCTCCAGCTCCAGGGAGGACACTATTTCCATGCTCAGGATCCTATTCCAGCCTGGTTGCATTACAGAAAATAGTGTTATAATTTCTTTCATTTTATGAAACATAATAGTCTTATTGTTATCATTGCAGTGCGTTATGGACTACCTTGAGAGATGATATGGAGTCTGAGCAAGGAAAACATTTATTACCATCTGGATAAAGCAAATCAAATAAATATATACTTTGGAAAATGGCAAAAAAGCTAAAAATGCTAATACAGAAAAAGCGAAAATATTGCAATGGGGAGGCATGGAGTCTTGTCACCACAAAGAAGAATCCAAGGGTGTCATGGCTACAAGCCACACACCCGGCAGAGTGGCTAGTCAAGTAAGCCTAGAGCCCATATTTTGGGACATGTGATGGAAGTGAAGCATCAGGATCATATGGGTTAATATATGTACTTTAAATAATTCCCTTCCTTATCAAATTCTACTTAGTATCACATACTGGATTCAATTCCAAATAAGACAAACTGAAGCACCAATTCCAAAGCTCATAATCAGTCTTGTGTGTGTGTATATGGTATGTAAAGTACAAGGATAAAGATACATGGTATAACATAATACTAATGCATATCTTATATGCAAAATCTTTCAAATTTCCAGGTGTATACTAAAATCATCTTTCTTACAGATAAAGGTAAATCTCCTTACGTTACATAACTAGGTGTGAAGCCCCCACGGCCACCACCACCACCACGCCTGTCGTAGCCATGCCTGTCACCATAGCCACGCCTGTTACCACCCCTCCTGTCACCTCCACGCATTCTGGGAGTGCTGAATCCCCGTCCCCGTCCCCGTCTCATTCCTCTTTCCTCTCGCATCTGAAGGAGCAGAAAAATGACACTTACTATAAAGTTCTGAAACATTAAGAGAAAAAATACTAATTGTGATATTGTTTGTTTATCAATTTTTATTTTTTTCCCAATGAAAGAAAGAGAAGGCAATACTTAAAAAGTATAACACCAATATGAATTTTGAATAAAGAAATGTTCTCCCTATGTTACCTGTGCCAGTTCCTCTTCAGAAGGCTGTGTGCGCTCAAGCATCCTTTTCTGGAGGTCGGAAAGCTCCAATTTCATGGGGGTCTGTTTTTTGGTTTGGGGGAAAACAAATGGTTAACAAAGCCACAAAAAAGAAAACTATATTACAATAAATATCATCTAAACCTGGAATGTCAAATAGCCACATCCTCTCTCATCTGGGGGACAGTCAATAAATTGCATTTTAAAAGATTTGACTGTCCTGTGCTTGCTTGATTTCTTTTTTAATATCCTTAGCATGTTTATCTTTTACATAAAATTTTCCATTGTGTTTTAAACAATTTATAAGTCCTTTCACCTTTTACCAAGACAAGTGCTAACACACACACACATGGATACAAACAATCACCAATACCCACAAACACACCACCTACACCCACCCCCACATACACATACCACCACCTTTACCCACCCACATGCACACAAGAATTACATTTTCTATTTTAGGTCTTCACATAGGCATGAGAGTAGACTAAATCCGCATTTAGATTTATATGACTGCAAACTATTTTTTGCTAAGTTTCATGGCTTGCAAGTTGTGCACTGAACCTGAGGATGTTACTTGACTCGGTTTATTTCTTTGCTTTGCTGCTGATTCTCTTGTCCGAGAACTTTTGTTGAACATTAAGTGGACTAAATACATACTCCTAAATGATGTATTGAATGAATGAGTTTGACACCCATAATCTCAAGTCTTGATAAGAACTGCTTATCTTCTCACTTGATTGTCTAATGGTAAATACTCAACAGCAGTGTATCTCCATATTAGGAATAGTCACAAGGTTTCATTCATATAAAGTAGAAGCAATATGTGTTTTCATGTATCTAACATTTCTAAAAATCTTAAAAATGGGAACAAAGGGGAACCAGCCCCGCATGCCGATTTTGCCGTCACCCGGAAACTTTTATTTTCGGCTTCAAAATATACTGGCGTTAGTGGGTTAATTGTTTTACTTCCAAAAACCATTCTTTAACAAGTTTCTAATCATCTATGATTATAAAGCAATTTGTACAAAAGACCAGATTTTTGATTTTCTTTCTCTTTTTGAGTCAAAGGTTCATTGATCATTTTGCATTTCTTCATTCACTGATCTGCATTCAATTTCATATATACTTAAGGGTAAGCTAATACCCCATAAGGTAAAGGGATAAGATAACACATTAAACAAAAGACTTATATCTTTACAACTATTTTTTTTAAACCTATTTCTCCTCAAAACTTATGCACTACAATGTATTCAAATAAGTAGATGCACTATATATCTATTTCCCCTTTAAACTGGGACTTTCTCACCTCATTCTCTTCAGGCTGTACTTTCACTGGTTTGACATCCCCATTAACTACAGCTTTTTGCTTTTTGTTCTTGGGGGATGCAATCTCTGTCTGAAATAAATAATAACTTTCATTATTTCTAGCTCTCCTTTGAACTTGTGCCGCAGGCTATACTAGTTGCTTGAGGTACAGCCTCAAAAAGAAGAAGAAGAAGAAGAAGAAGAAGAAGAAGAAGAAGAAGAAAAGGGTCAATAAACAAATAAATGCTGCTAAAAAAAATAATAACAATAAAAAAAGAAGAAGAAGAAGAAGAAGAAAAAAAAGGCATGAGAATAGACTAAATCTGCATTTAGATTTATAAGACTGCAAACTGTTTTTTGCTAAGTTTCATGGCTTGCAAGTTGTGCATTGAACCTGAGGATTAGTTACTTGACTCTGTTGATTTCTTTGCTTCCGAGAACTTTTGTTGAACATTAAGTGGACTAAATACATACTCCTAAATGATGTACTGAATTAATGAATTTGACATCCATAATCTCAAGTCTTGATAAGAACTGCTTATCCTCTCACTTGATTGTCTAATGGTAAATACTCAACAGCAGTGTATCTCCATATTAGGAATAGTCACAAGGTTTCATTCATATAAAGTAGAAGCAATATGTGTTTTCATGTATCTAACATTTCTAAAAATCTTAAAAATGGGAACAAAGGGGAACCAGCCCCGCATGCCGATTTTGCCGTCACCCGGAAACTTTTATTTTCGGCTTCAAAATATACCGGCGTTAGTGGGTTAATTGTTTTACTTCCAAAAACCATTCTTCAACAAGTTTCTAAATATCTATGATTCTAAAGCAATTTGTACAAAAGACCAGATTTTTCTTTTTCTTTCTCTTTTTGAGTCAAAGGTTCATTGATCATTTTGCATTTCTTCATTCACTGATCTGCATTCAATTTCATATATACTTAAGGGTAAGCTAATACCCCATAAGGTAAAGGGATAAGATAACACATTAAACAAAAGACTTATATCTTTACAACTATTTTTTTTAAACCTATTTCTCCTCAAAACTTATGCACTACACTGTATTCAAATAAGTAGATGCACTATACACATTAAACAAAAGACTTATATCTTTACAACTATTTTTTTTAAACCTATTTCTCCTCAGCACTATATATCTATTTCCCCTTTAAACTGGGACTTTCTCACCTCATTCTCTTCAGGCTGTACTTTCACTGGTTTGACATCCCCATTAACTACAGCTTTTTGCTTTTTTTTCTTGGGGGATGCAATCTCTGTCTGAAATAAATAATAACTTTCATTATTTCTAGCTCTCCTTTGAACTTGTGCCGCAGGCTATACTAGTTGCTTGAGGTACAGCCTCAAAAAGAAGAAGAAGAAGAAGAAGAAGAAGGAAAAAAAAAGGGTCAATAAACAAATAAATGCTGCTAAAAAAAATAATAACAATAAAGAAGAAGAAGAAGAAGAAGAAGAAAAAAAAAGGCATGAGAGTAGACTAAATCTGCATTTAGATTTATAAGACTGCAAACTGTTTTTTGCTAAGTTTCATGGCTTGCAAGTTGTGCATTGAACCTGAGGATTAGTTACTTGACTCTGTTGATTTCTTTGCTTCCGAGAACTTTTGTTGAACATTAAGTGGACTAAATACATACTCCTAAATGATGTATTGAATGAATGAATTTGACACCCATAATCTCAAGTCTTGATAAGAACTGCTTATCCTCTCACTTGATTGTCTAATGGTAAATACTCAACAGCAGTGTATCTCCATATTAGGAATAGTCACAAGGTTTCATTCATATAAAGTAGAAGCAATATGTGTTTTCATGTATCTAACATTTCTAAAAATCTTAAAAATGGGAACAAAGGGGAACCAGCCCCGCATGCCGATTTTGCCGTCACCCGGAAACTTTTATTTTCGGCTTCAAAATATACCGGCGTTAGTGGGTCAATTGTTTTACTTCCAAAAACCATTCTTCAACAAGTTTCTAATTATCTATGATTCTAAAGCAAATTGTACAAAAGACCAGATTTTTTGTTTTCTTTCTCTTTTTGAGTCAAAGGTTCATTTATCATTTTGCATTTCTTCATTCACTGATCTGCATTCAATTTCATATATACTTAAGGGTAAGCTAATACCCCATAAGGTAAAGGGATAAGATAACACATTAAACAAAAGACTTATATCTTTACAACTATTTTTTTTAAACCTATTTCTCCTCAGCACTATATATCTATTTCCCCTTTAAACTGGGACTTTCTCACCTCATTCTCTTCAGGCTGTACTTTCACTGGTTTGACATCCCCATTAACTACAGCTTTTTGCTTTTTGTTCTTGGGGGATGCAATCTCTGTCTGAAATAAATAATAACTTTCATTATTTCTAGCTCTCTTTGAACTTGTGCTGCAGGCTATACTAGTTGCTTGAGGTACAGCCTCAAAAAGAAAGAAAGAAAGAAAAAAAAAAAAGGGTCAATAAACAAATAAATGCTGCTAAAAAAATAATAACAATAAAAAGAAGAAGAAGAAAAAAAAAGAAAATTCAAACTATTGACCCATTTTAATATTCAACTTTGACAACTTAACTGGTAGGTTACTTGGCAATATACGAGAATTTCATGTTCACTGATATCCATTTTCTTTCGGTTAAATGCTGGTATCTTTTCCTTGAGAATATACCTACTTCCTTTAGCTCTGGATTTACTCACCTCATTTACTTCAGTCTGTTCTTTCACTGGTTCGACGACGCCCTTAGCTATGATTCCTTTCTTCTTTTTCTTGGCAGCATTCTTCTTTTCCTGAAAGTGATCAAAATTATTTTTTCTTATTTCTTGTATTTTTTGAATTTGTGCACAAGACTGTATTCTGCTCAAGGAGTCACTTATACAGGGGAACTACTTCCATCAAAAAAATATAATGATTCACTCACCGCCTTTTGTTCTGGCTGCACTTCCTCTGTCTGGACATCACTCTTGGCAAGGATTCCTAGCTTCTTCATCTTTTTACCCTTCTTCTTTACCTGAAATAGGTCAAGAATAGTCTAATAAAACAAAAAGAGAGAGAGAAAAGAAAGGAAAAGCATAACTAGTTTGTTAAGTTGGCAAGAAAAAGAAAAAGAAAAAGGAAAAACACTTAAGAGTCAAGATGACTATCTGGATTAGAAACTTGTACATAAATCCTGATACGATATATCAGGAGATTCAAATCCACCTTCTGAAATAACATTATATCAAGGTAGCTTCAACTATAACTCAATCATTTCCAAATACCTTAGGACTATCTGTTCCAGTTTCCATGGGCTGCTGATTCTCTTGTTCGGATATGCCATTTGCTGTGTCTTGTTGCTGCTTTTTCTTTTTGGCACCTTTTTTCTTCTGCTGTAGGGGATAAGTTACAATTTTTCAGAACTGCAGATGTAGATGCAGAAGAATCTTTTTCTTGACACATGTAATGAAGTATATAACTATGTAAATTATAGTCTGCTCACACACAGATATGCCTACTGTTGATGTTACCAAAATTTCAAACAAAAGGGCTATTGACCAACATCAAATTTCCACTCCATAATAATCTGATTTATAAACATTTCAGTTTTCAGAGCTAGCTAAAGGCATACAATACAGTATCAATTTCTACTTAAAAAAAATTCTATTTACATATATACACAAAACTATCCTCTGGCATGTACAGGGCATAGAAACAAGCACTTTCTCATGAATTCTCATGAAATTAATCAATCCTACTAAAAAGAAAGAAAAAGAAAGAAGAAGAAAAAAAAAAAAAAAAAAAAAAATGCTTGGATATTTCCGATTTACTTTTGGAACATTTTCCTCTGTTAACTGGGGCTGCGACGTCTTCTCCTGGGTGCCAATCTCTACATTCTCTTCCTGCTTTTTCTTCTTGAGGATCTTCTTTGGCTATATTTAGAGTACAAGCAAAATTGTGAATGATAAATTTTTTTTTTAGTGATCTCTATAATACAAGTCTGTGTGTATCTGTACATGTGTGTGTCTTCTTACCCAGTTTTACAAAAACAACCTGGTAAGAATGCACCTCATTGTGTGTATAGTACATATGTCTATTATCTACATATATATGTATATCAAATTGTAGATATCTCTCAGATTTCCCAACATACAGTTAATTTTCTAAATAACTTTCAAAACATGCTCTTTTGACATAGCCAATACAAACATAGAACACAAACTTTTCTGAATTACTTTTGAAATCTTTTCCTCTGTCAACTTGGGCTTCTCCTGGATACCGTCATCTGCATTCCCTTCCTGCGGCAGCTTCTTCTTTTTCTTCTTTGGCTACGTTAGATTACAATGGTCTATGAGTTCTCGACATTTATTACTAATGTGTGTATTATTACTAATGTGATATCATTACAAATATCACATGCAATACACAGGAGTTATTGTATAGATATATTACACAATAATTACTGTGTAAATATTACTCCCGCAAGAAAGAATAAGGATAAAATAGTGGTAACAACTGGCTTTAATGTCTGAGACCGGCCTTCTCAACACAATGTCAATTCTTTAAACCTTTCAAACATTTTTATATGAAAAAAGTAAATAACATGGCTATAAACACAAATGAACAGAAAAATTATACAATAAAACTATAAACACATTTGCCAAGGCTACATGTTGTACATAGATGATTCACCAAGTGTTCTGTTACCAAGGAATCAATTAGTAGGCACTACATGACCTTACCAGATTTTTTTTTGTAAATGCTCTTGGTACTGATACTATCCTCATTGACATTATTATCATAATAATCAAAATACTTTTAACATGAAAAAAAATAAGAAAATCCAGAAAAATGGTAAACAAGTGAGGCACGTTAACTGAATCCTTGGTGATTAAGCACTTGCAGAACCTTCAAGTGTAAAAACACCATTATTAAACTAAAATTACCTTGGACATGGCATGTATTGTCATATCATCCTAGCATAATGGATTAAAAAAAATGTGACACTATACTAGGCTTCAATAAATGAAAGAGGAGAAAACCATGCAATGATGCCCTTAGGACCAACTTAAGACTAAACAAACAGAGGTGCACAGCATGGATATGGATGATGAGCTAACTGCACATTTCATAAAATGAACTAAAAGCCTTTATAGACGGTATTTAGTTATCACTCTGGTAGGGGGCAACTTGGCGTACCACTCAGCCAAAGTACCTGCAACTCTGCTTATGTCCAGATCAAGATGTCTGCCAGTTTCTCTTATATTTTTAATTGACTATATTGATTTATTGAAATATTAGGCTCGATTCTTTCTGTCTATATTTAATACAAATACATAGAACGAATCTAAAACTGATAACTTGACCCCAAAAAAGCAGTTGACATTCCAGACATTCTTATAAAACAATAGGCAACTAGGGCAAAAATGTAAGCTTATCATCTTTACAGACTTGGTAAACAATATCCTGATTAGTATTCAAACTGCTACTCTCATTAACATTATTCAATATTCTGAACATTATCATTATCCTCAATTCAATAGTTATTGAAAACATATGTCATTAAGGTTCCTTTAAGAGTTGAAATAAACCCAAGATAGATGTAAAAACCTGCCAGCCCCTCCTGAATGTAAAATCAAAGTAGTCCACCTTTGAAAAGGTTACCTATAGTTTGAAAATCTTCTGGAGTACGACAATGATATTAGTTCAACATTACTGAAAGGACAACATGCATTTGGATAATTTCTAATGTCCTGTAAAGCAATGTATAGACTAGTCTCTAATCTTTATTATTACAACATATCAATAAAAAATATTAAAAAATCTAGCTCTCCATCCTCTCCCAAAAACTTTTCCTTTAAATCTAATTGGTAACTTGCAAATGCCATGAGCTTAGGAAGTGTTTATCATATTTAAGACTTTCTATAATTTACAGTATCTATTTATATCTGACCTATAAAAAAATATGGAAATAATACATTCAATTTATTCATCTATATTTCTTCACATGAAGTGAAAATATTTGACATAGCCTGTGAAGTAAATGATACCACAAATGTTAGTTCTCTCTCCTCTTTCATGAATACCATTACCTGGTTACCCTTCGACACACCAAAATCTCTATTGAGATGCAAGTAATCAGATTATATGCATATGAGTCCCATACTTCAAAAATAAAGAAAAGCACAATGTAAAATATGTATCACACTTTAAGATTCATTTTTTTTTCCCCCTTTCTGGTGAAACGTTAATATAGAGCAAATAAAAAGTCAAAATATCTTACCAAATTTGGGCTGCTGCCTTCAGACTGTGTGTTCAGCCCAGTCTTCTTTTTCTTTCCTGTAGAACCTTCTACAGATTCTGTCAATTTGCGTTTTACAGTCTTCTTAACCATCTGCAAGACAGAACATATTTACATATCTAATGAATTCACTGAACAAAGACAAAAGTAAAGAAACTTAAAGAAAAAGTTAAAATAGAGGAGCTCAATAATTAATAAGCAATCAAAATTCTTGCTGCAACCAAATTTTGTAAGTTGCTCAAGATGTTTACTCTGTTGTGTCAAGTACTAAAGTGACCACATAAATCATTACTGCAACATGTTAACTAATTCCAGTATTACTTAGCACATGCAAATTTTTTCCTTCACAATTATCAATACCTGTTCTTCCATTTTATGTATTTCATGTATTCTTTTGATGTTAAATTACTTCAAGTTTCTTATATCTACACTGAACTATACAATTACTTACAATAACCTGCCATTGGCATTTTCACGACTTGGCCAATATATAGTCAAATGCAGGGGCCTCTGTCCCCATGCAACCCCTCCATGGGTGGCTGCTACCTCCCAACCCCTTGCCCTGGACATAGAATCCACCATGTATGTACTTCTGAATAGAGTGTAGGACAGATTCAGCACTGGGCACTCCTGCATGTCAGTCAAACAGTCTGCCCTGCCATGAATATGTGGAGAATTCTTTGTCTTCCATATCAGGGGTTGGAGGGCAGTAGCTGCCAAGGAGGGGGTCATTGGGGCAAAAGTCCACTGCATAAGACAATATAGTGACTGATTCCCCAGGTATCAGAGCAAATTCCACAAAGTGTTTGTTTGCGGATTTTTGTTACTAAAAATATCAAGTCATTATCCATAATATCTTTCTTGTTCCTGTCCTGCTTTGTGTCCTGAACAGGCACAGGTAAAGCTGGTGGAAACCCAAGAGAACACAAAGTTCTAAAAATAGCAATCTTCCACAAATCCAAAGGGGTAGAAAATTCAGCATGAAAATGGCCAAATAAATTCTTTGTGTGGACGGAAAACAAAGTAGAAATTTTTTCATTTACAGTCTGGGAACAGGCCCCTTGCACTAGACAAATTGAATATGAATTTATTGTAGAGGGAAAAAAAGCTACAGTTGTCGGTACAAGGAATAATCTGCAGACATGAACTGTAACACCACAAATATAGGAAAAAGATCACGGAAAGCACCACTCTCAGCCCAAGTCCACTCACTACTCCCAAGCCTCAAGTTCTGTCTTGCCATGCATACTGAGATGAAGACAATATTTCCCAGGGGTGTTGCCCACCATCAGCCCTCTCCTCGGGCCAGACTGTAGAGTATTTTTCTTGTGCAGGGAATATTACCTTTATTCATGCGGAAAACACAATATTGTCTACATTTGCGCAGATGGATCTGTGGACGGATGATGAAACAATTGTGTGGAAAGGTCAAAAGAATTTTATGTGTGAAAGATGATTTAAAAAAGAACTAAACATGCGCGTAAAGTTACCCGAGAACTACATTTGTGCTGACAGATTTTGACCAAATAATTTTTGAGCGGGGAACGTGTTCCCCACGCAGACCAAACTCTACAGTCTGGTCCTCGGGCAGTGCCCAAAGGGCGCACCCAGTTTCAACAAAGACTGATGAATAATTTTTACATGCGAGTGTAGACAGACCGTATACACTTATCTGCGCATGCGCCATAATACATTATGTGTCGTCTGCACTGCACTGAGTGGTACCCAAAATATAAAGACCACACGTATACACTGTATATTACAAGATATTACATTGAAATTCTTACAGATAGCATTATCAACTAACTATATTAATAACGCAATAATCATGGTTGAGTTGCAAGGGCGGATAATTATAAACTATCGGTTTCCAGCGAACTTTTGTAAGCAGTGGACCATCATGGCCTTTTAGAAGAGCAGAGTTAACCTTAACCATGAGTTCCAATCATTTCATAATTACTGATTATACCCAAACAGAACAATTTACCTGATTTGCATGTAATTTACCTTTTATGGATCATTATAATTTTGTTTCTCATAGTGTTGGTGATTAGATATTAGCAAGAATAAATAAAATAAGCACAGGAGAGGGCAATGCCGTTATTTGGAAGATGAATTAAAGACACTATTTTATTACGGATATGATGTTATTGTGCAGTGAATGAGCATAACTGTACAGGAATAAATCAGTATATAAAATGTTCTCAATTTCTTGCGTCATATTTGTTTTACCTTGTTACAGGCCTACAGCAATCTATATTTATGCGACACCAGCATAAATATAGATTCATAGGTAAAATTACCTTGTGGTAACAATCAGGGTTAAAAAAAAAAAAAAAAGATATGGAATGGTTACCTTGACATAAACTGAGACACTTTTCATCTATGGCAAAAGTTGCGCAAATCGAAAATAAAGGAGAGTTACATGACAGAGAAGAGAGAAGACCGACCCATCTTTTTCTAAGTCCCTCGCCATGTTGACATCGTGAATGTAAACAAAATTGTGACCAGTCAACTCATTCTTGCGCTCTGTTACCCCATAGTTTCCCTGATATACTTCACATCCTTCCCCTGCTAACAGGACTTAATACATCAAGATCACCGGCTGTGATTGCAACGGAAATGATCATCAGATTCATTCTCATCACATGAGAATAAAACAGATGATATAAATATTGTATGGGAAGTCCAATTGTCATAATCGAAAATTAACCGATTCACATATACTCCCATACATTAATACATCAATAAAGTTATATGTAACAATTTCAATGTAATATCCTGCAATATACTGTGTATATGCGTGGTCTTTATATTTTGGGTACCACTCAGTGCAGTGCAGACGACATATGATGTATTATGGCACATATGCAGATAAGTGTATACGGTCTGTCTACACTCGCATGTATAAGTTTTGGACGTGGCGTTAGGGACGTTGTCTCTGGCGAGTGTGTCCATACTGTAAAATATTAACACTGATTCTGTGTATATAATTCATTGTTTTCCCAGTAATTTTCCTGGTACCTTTCCTGCCCTCACTATCAGGGGCAAGGGTGTCGCCAAAGGGGAGGAGGGTTTCCGCAGCATAATTTCAATACATGTCGATAGTAAAGCAAGAGAGGATTTCATTAATACTACGGTCGTCGCGATCGTTTATGCGAAGGTATTTCCGATATTCCGAATATCCACCCCAACGTGTCCTGCTTCGTCCTGGCCTCCTTAAAAAAGTGGTCAACAGAATCACTTGGAAATTGGTCAGAACTGAACAGAAATACTGTAAATCCGTTGGTATCGACGAAACGGACCTTCCAAGAAAAATTACCCTTTCAAGCGACATTATCCACGTTAAATAATTCGCGTTGTAAGCAAGGCATGATGTATCACAATTTCAACCACCATAGCACCCTCCTCTACGCCTTCCAAACCTTATTTAACACTCTTAACCCAACCCCCACCTGTCTAAAACGCACCAGACGTCTCTTAAACTCAACATACCTTATCCAACATCTTGTCAAAGAAACCGCTGGTCTTGAAAACGAAATAAAGGAATCAACCACCACAACCTCGCACCACGCTCGTCCAGCTGGCACTGAGAAAACACGTGTTTTTCGGGTCCCTCGCGCACCGCGTGGGGACCTTCGCTAAACTAGGGTCGCGTTGTGGTCTTGTTTTCTATGATATTATTGTTTTTTTCTAATGCGTTGCTGTTTTTCAGTGTAACTGTGGGTGATTTGTGGGAATTATTTGGTTGGTTGATATGTTTGTCTGTTGTTTTGGAAATACAGTGCGTTGTAAGGGATTTGATGGATGTATGTCGCCGTATTGTGATCCGTATTTAGGTCTGAATATATGGAGGGTAATAATTGAGTTATTTCTTAAGGTATTTTCGTACAGCTTTTCTTACAGTTTTTACAGCAATTGATGTTGCACTTACCTTGAAATAATTCAATTATTCAGATACTCATTAGCAGGGCCGCAAGGATGAAAAACGAAATAAACCAAAATAAAGCTCAAATTACAATACAACTACCACATGTTTAACAGTTATTATTTCGTCCACTTTATCTGCATTATCTTTGTTTAGCGGAATACATACACATTATTAACGAAATCATCACTATGAGAACAAACAATACACCCAAATCCTATTACAACTCACCGTTTTATTTCACACAGAGAATACTACTCTGAATTCACAGCAAAACGTACTATCCACTTACTCTGTCTATCTCAGTTCCTCCTTCCTTTGAAATATCAAATTATTTAACACTTAAACCCAGCCAAAGATACAGCATGTCTTTGCCCAAGGCTATTAATGATGACACTGGCTCTTCTTAGACTTTTGGCTCTCATCTCCCTGCTCGTGGTTGCCACTGGTTGCAAATTTGGTTTTATTTATTCTTTTTTTTTATTACTTTCTGGACATTAGATTAGATATCTTTTGGGGATGGGTTCTTATGACCATGTGACTAAGTTATAAATTGAATAAAACCTGATAAAGAGATGGTATGGGATGTTATCTAAAAAAAATGGTATGGGCCAAAAGAGTACCATTCTTATCATTGTTATTATCAATGTTATCATCATCACCTTTATTATCATTATGATTATTATCATTACCATGATTTTTATCATTACTCTTAATATTACTATTACTATTGTTATCAGTATTATGGGTAATATTATTAATAATAATAATAATATAATAATAATAATAATAATAATAATAATAATAATAATAATAATAATAATAATAATAATAATAATAATAATAATAATAATAATAATAATAATAATAATAATAATGATAATAATAATAATAATAATATATAATATAATAATAATAATAATAAATAATAATAATAATGATAATAATAATAATAATGATAATAATAATTATTATTATATTATTATTATTATTATATTATTATTTATTATTATTATCATCATATCATCATTATCATCATCATCATCATCATCATCATCACCATCATCATCATCATCATCATCATCATTTTATCATTACTATCATTAGTAGTATAGTGTTGATAAAATAAGGAGATTTTTTATTATATTATTACTAATACTCTACTACTACTACTATTATTATTACTATTAATGTTATTATTATTATCGTCATTGTTAGTATAATAATAATCATATTAATGATTCTTGCTGCAGTTATTTGTTTATTATTATTATTTATATTGTATTATTATTCATTATCATTATTGCCATTAAAATTATCATCATTGTTATTATTATTACCATTATCATTATTGCCATTAAAATCATTATCACCATTATTATCATTGTTATCATTATCATTATTATTACAATCATCATTACTGCTATTATTATTGTTATTATCATTAATATCATTATTACTTTTAGTACTATTATTGTTATCATTATTATTTATTTGTCATCATTATCATCTTAATTATCACTACCATCAACATTATTATCATTTTTGTTATTTTTGTTGTTATTGTTATCATTGTCATTATTTCTATCATTATCATTATCTTCATCTTCATCATCCCTCTGATTATCATAATTGCTGTCTTATTGTTATTATCATCATCATCATTATCATTATTGCATTATTATTATCATAATCTTTTTTATTATTATTATCATCCTTGTTATTGTAAAAATCACTAATGATATTATTACTGTTCTTAAAATTGTCAGTATCATTATTATCAATCATTTGTTATTATTATCATAATCATTATTGTTATTATCAACATTATCATCATCATTATCATTATTACTATTATAATCATCCTTATCACAATTACTATCAAATTATTATTACCATCATCATTCACCTGTCAGAAAGGTTTAGACAGCGAAATAAACCCGCTTGGTTTTATACATTGTAAAATCTATAAAATTTCTTATCAATTTGAGTTATAGTCATTCACCATCAATTTATTCAAAATCAACCTCAGAAAGGTTTAGACAGCGAAATAAACCCGCTTGGTTTTATACATTGTAAAATCTATAAAATTTCTTATCAATTTGAGTTTTAGTTTAGTACGGCACAAATAGTGACTATTTGTCCGATTTTTTTACGGTTTTCCAAATTGCGAAATTAGTGGTATATGACCTTAGATGTCTGGCGTATATGTCTGTTTTAACCATGTACCATGTTGCTAAATAATCCTCTTATATTCTTAATTTTGTTTTACGAAACCACGTAAATTTGCATTTTTTTTTTGTTTTTTTTTTACATTATCTTGCATTGAGAACAAAAAAATATGATGATTGTTTCCATTTGTCTTGCCTTTTACAAAAAAGAAAATAATGATAATGATAATAATAATGATATGGAAAAAAGATAGATAAAAAAATCCAGTGGTTTTACATGGACTAGATATGACTGTGCTATATACAAATTGTTCTTCTTGAGGTCTTTCGGGTTTCAATAGGAATTCGTACTTAAGACAATGGTTATTTTAACACGCAAGATCTTCCAGAAATGTGCTTCCTAAAACATTACGTAATTTGGCGTGTTTTTTTTTATAGCTTATTAAAAACTAGATTTAATTATCATGAATCTAGTTTTAAATTGTTTACATTTAAATGACTGTTGTGTTCTAATCTTAAAACTTTCTTTGTTCTTTGATTTGATTCTTTCCTTAGAGATATAGGTTTCGTTCACTCGAGCTTTGTTTTGGAAATAAATGCTAATAGAAAATATAATTAGAAATGTTGCACGTTAAAGGATGGTGAATATAATAGATTTTTTTTCTAAGTATACCACATCATACTCTTGTGTCTGGTAAAAAAAAAAAAAAAAAATCGAGTGTGCAGTAAACTTTCCTCGAAGGTTTGTTAAATGAGATTTATTTGGCTTAGGATATATGTCTGGGGACGTGAGGTGGGGGGGGGGGGGGGGGTAGGAAAGTAGCGACTGCCAGAGGAAACAGGCTAATGCCAAAGGTTAAGAATCACTATAATGGTCAATATTTAGAACACGTGTGACTATTTATTTTGTTATGTGCATTTTCCCAGAAGGATAAACTGTGAACACTATGATATACGGACGATATACTTTGATATATTAATAGTAAGGCACGTGTAATTTCCCTTGTGTACTTTGTGCCATTTTTTTTCACAAATACGTTACAAGCACCATAGAGAATAAATACACTGTGCAAAAACTGATGCGTGTACAAGTCTTGAATAGAACAGGAACAAACCAGATTTGTAAACATGGCTCTCCTATCGTAGAAAACATGTGAGATCCTAGTAATTGTTGGCCTTTGGAACAAAATGGAGAGATGGGGGGAGAGACAAAGGGAGAATGGGACAGAGAGAGAGAGAAAAAATAGAGGGAGATAGGGAGAAAGAGGAAGAGGGAGGGAGGGAGGAAGGGAGGGAGAGAGGGAGAGAGGAGAGAGGGAGAGAGGGAGAGAGAGGGGAGAGAGAGGGAGAGAGAGAGGGAGAGAGAGGGAGAGAGAGGGAGAGAGAGGGAGAGAGAGGGAGAGAGAGGGAGAGAGAGAGAGAGAGAGAGAGAGAGAGAGAGAGAGAGAGAGAGAGAGAGAGAGAGAGAGAGAGAGAGAGAGAGAGAGAGAGAGAGAGGGGTGGAGGAAGGGAGGGAGGGAGGGGAGGGGAGAAGAGAGAGAGAGAGAGAGAGAGAGAGAGAGAGAGAGAGAGAGAGAGAGAGAGAGAGAGAGAGAGAGAGAGAGAGAGAGAGAGAGAGAGAGAGAGAGGGAGGGAGAGAGCATTGCATCAGCAAAAGGTGAAGTGTCACCAAACAAATAGGACGATAATTATAATGTTGCAGCAAGTGAATTGCTCATACATATTTCATCTAGCAATGGCGTTCATAGAGGTGCGAATATTTTTTTGAAAGAACGAAGCATTCTTTCACAGATGTCTATCATCGAAGTTTGCAGAATCTGTTCTATTCCGTGACGTAAGCAGACTCGTACCTCAACTGCTTGCCTCTCCTGTCGAGCATAATGAAGTAAATGTTACAGGACACGATGAGGACGTCTGAGATGGCGATGGCAAACTGACCCACTTTTTTGATGAATCCTGGCGCGCTGACTTCGGGCATCTTGAAGGCCTTGTCGCATCCACAGAGCATCTTTTTTCGAGTTTTATCCGTGCGTCCCGGGATGAAGGGAGAAACCATCGTCTCCCGTTCATTCCGAGATCGATAGCTCTTCTCGATGCAACTGTGCAAGATGAAGACGACGCTCACCCTCAGGATGCAATAAAAGAAGAAGAAGTCGATGCACTTGGGCGTGGGTGACATCGGCAGGGTGCTCGACGTCTGGGAGAAGAGCGAAGCCAGGACGATAAGCAGGGAGAGCGTGACGGTGATCCTGTCCGGGAAGTCGTCCAGGTGGAAATGGGTGAGCGTGAGCTGGGAGAGCGCGCAGAGGATCATGCAAGGCAGGAAGGTCGTGAGGAGGAACGACTCGAACTTGCGGGTGAAGAGGACGACCAGCGCGATCTCCGCCACGTCCCCAGGCGCGGTGCTGTACGTGTAACGGAGGGGAGCAATGTTGTACACGGATATGGTGGTCCTGTTTCCGTACACCTGGACGCCGCCGTCACGAATGCTCCACTGCGGTCGGCATCCTTGAGGTCCGTGGAGCTTGAGCCTCATATAACACTCCTGCATGTCGAAGGGAAAGGCGAAGAGGTTGTACTCGCACGTGAAGACGTACATGTACTGTACCTCCCGGCTGATGTACACTTCCGAGCCCGAGTATGATGTAACTGAAGCAGAGAGATTTATGTAATATATATTTATGTTAAAAGAGATCTATGCATATGAAAAGTCATGTAATATAAAAAGGTTGATTTAATATAAGTTTAGTGTAAGAGGTTTATTATGTAAGAGTTTTATGTAATCTAAGTGATCCTATATGTCGAAAAAACACACTTCAGAGAGTCAGAAGTCAGAGATAACACAAACATATGCAATGGCATACACCTATGCAATACCTTCATATCCTTGAGATACGATTCTTGTACCATTTCCTTCTCGGTGTAGCGTGTACTCCTCCACAATATCCTCTTTCCTCTGTATCTGAAGGTTGTCTATGTACCTGGCGTTCGTAAAAATAAAATCAGGGACCCATATCATCGTAGATCTCTCTTTCTCCAACGTATTCAAATTTTCGTGTATGTTGGAGAACGTCAGCCGTCGGTCCTTCCATGTTGTGGTAACGGTTAGAGTCACGGCGAAGTTGTTTTCTTCCAGCGTCACCTGATTATAACCGACGAGGCTTACGTTCAACTTGATCAGCGGACTGGGCTCGGGACACGCCCCCTTCCAGTAGGAGCTGTT
>NW_020869922.1:592739-615239 GCF_003789085.1 Penaeus vannamei | reverse complement strand
AACAAATCGGTCGATAGCCTGGCATCTGTTTCTTCGCGTCGTCCATAGATGGCGTTGAAGGTTCAAGTTGTATCCAAAGGAGAGACGAGGAAGAATGGGAGGAGGAGGGGAGAGGGGAGAAGGGAAGAGAAAGGGAGGAGACAAGACAGGGGTGAATCTGGCGTCAAGTGCGTGCGTGTGTGTTTGTATGCGTGTTTACATGTTAATGAACTGTATTTATGGAATTATAGAGAGACAGTAGATATAGATATACATTTTAAAAAGTATATATGAATGTATGAGTGTATGTATTTGCACCGTATATGTGAAAACGTGTGTATGTACGTACAAATGAACAAAACCCGCAGAACGTCCCTAACAATAATTAATAGATGCAATAAGTATATAGAATGGAGAAAAAAATCAATAATGACAATAACCCAAACAATGCACAAAATTGCATCAATTTTGCATGACAACAATTCAGTCTTACAACACAATACATTAGATTATAAAATGGAGAAATAAAAGGATAATTCAATTTTTTCCTCATGTCTTAAAAGATCATTCTTAAATATTAGATATAGAATATACTAATTTTTGATTTTCTCTCTTTTTTATGAAAGAAATAAAACATGCGAATTTATGATACAAAATCCCTGGCTAGTGATTGGCTGGAGGCAGAGAGCAAGCGGCGGCGAGGAGAGTCTGTTTCATTTTGTTGCTGTTTGTAAAAGAAAAAAAAACGCGAAACAAATAAATAAAAGAAAATGAAAAGAAAAAAAAAAACGAAAGAAAAATGAAAGAGAGAGAAAAAACGCGAATAAATAGATAAAAAAAAAAAACGAAAGAAAGAGAAAAAATGAAAGAAAGAAAAAACGCAAAATAGATAAAGAAAACAAACAAACAAAAGAAACAAAAAAAAGAGAAAAAACGAAAAGAAAGAGAAAAAAAAAAAAAAACGAAAGAAAGAAAAAAAAAACGAAAGTAAAAAATAAATATATACACATAAATGCATACACACATTTATATATATATATATATATATATATATATATATTATATATAATATATATATATGTGTATATATATATATATATTCATATATATGTATATATACATATGTATACACAGGCGCACACATACACACATAAATATACATATCTATCTATCTAATGCACGCACACACATATATTATATTATATATATTATATAATATGTATGTATACACACATATGCATGTCTGTGTAAACATTCTATCATTTTTTATTTGACTGAGGTCAAGTTCTCACTCGAGGCTCGCAAACCACAGAGCAGCGACACCCCACCTCCCCCTGCTGGGTACTCGAGGCGACTGAGGAACTGTCTCTCACTCCGTTGCTTAATGCCATTTGCTGGACGAGTCACGTGTCTAAAGTGAATGTTTTTTTGTTTTAAGGAAATATGTGTTTCTATGGAAAAAAGTGTGTACACACACACACACACACACACACACACACACACACACACACACACACACACACACACACACACACACACACACACACACACACACAATTATTTACCTATATATATATTATATATATACATACATACATAAATATATATTTCATGTGTATATGTATGTATATATGTGTATATATGTTATATATATGTATATATATATATAATATATATATATATATATTATATATATATATGGATATATATACATAACATACAATATATATATTTACATATATATAATATATATAATATATATAATACTATATATATTACATACATATGTTCACACACATATAAGTGTAGACCTTCAAGAAGTATCAAAATTAAAAAGACTTTTGATATCACCACATGCTTTTGCTCTTCCTATCCCGCCCATTCTACCGTTTATTATTTACACAGCATGGCACCCACTCGTAAACACACACACTCTCTCTCCCTGTCAGTTTCTCTCACACAATGAAGGCGAAGTAAGATTACAAACAAACTCCTGCATCAATGACGTTGAAAGGTAACTACAAGACTACAAGACCTGGAACTACAGTAGGTAAAGGCTACAGAAGAATGCCACGATGAAAACAAATAAAATAAATAAAGTTTTATATAGATTGTATGTAGATATAGATATTGCATCCGGTTTTATCTATGTGTATATGCATATGCTGTATATATGGATATACACGGATGTACGTACCTGTATACACATCAACTGCATTTCCTAACGACAGCCTGTAGAAATCTTCGAAATTAATGTGAATTCACACCCTGTTTTTTTGAATAAATAAATGACACATATACACATATACACATATATACATTACTTATGCATACTATATGTGTAATATGGGTATCTATATGTATAGTATCTACTATATAATATATATAATATATATATATATATAATTATATATATATATATATATTATAGAATATATATATATGTGTGTTTTGTTGTGTGTTGTGTGTGTGTCGTGTGTGTGTATAATAATTATGCTTACATGTTAAATCCCATTATATAATATTATATATGTATAATCACGTATATATCTATATATACCAACATACATTATACAATTATATTTACACATATCATATATATAATTTATATACAACATATAATATATACATATATAATAAAACTATATTGTGTTTGTGTGGTGGTGTATTGTGTATGTGTGTGATGTGTGTGTATGTATGTATCTATTCTTCATTGATATTAATTATGATAATTGGTATTTCATCTCGACATCGAGCAGTAATTGTTCGTTTGGTGTATTTATTTGTATAATGACAATGACTTTTCTCTCCGGTCACATTTTTACGCAATAGCACTACATTTTCGCAGCTTACTCGTACATGGCTATATTTACTTATTTCTGCTGTCATACGTATTTCTCTTTATTTGCACTCAGTTGTGCCATTACATTCTCTCTCTCACTCTCATACTTGCATTGCTTTTTGACATGACTCACAATATTTCTATTTATGTCATGAAAGTTTAGTGACCGTCAGCATGGGCGTAGCTATAAGTCTATTCTCAATGACACGGAAACCACGCCCGTGTGCTCAGAGTATATAAGACACAGAAGAACGTTTTTCATGACATCCAGTAAAACCAGCAAATATGTTTCTTAGAGTGAGAAAAGATATCTTTAGAATGTTACTAGGATGACCGTGTGATACATATAAAAATGGCTTTATGTGAAATCAAGATATTTGCATATTTTTATTTTTCATTATTATTATTATCTATTGAATTTTATAGCAATATGGATAGGCTATTTTCACTACTGACTGAAATGTTATCAGTTAAAGTGCTTTTCTTTACGATGTTCCAGTTGAGCCGCAATGTGTTTCTTACGGTTAGGAACACGTTCTTACAACCAACTAGAGTGTCCACATAAGATAAACTAATTGCTTTATCCACAGCCACTAACGGCATCTTTTTCGTAATATAAGCTGACGGATTCTATCAATTTTATCGACTTTTATTTTATTTTCAATATTATTTTGTGTTTCAGTTGAGCGTCTTGGAATACAAATCACTGGCCACTTCGTCATGCCATTCACAGTACAAGAAGACTTTATTAACTATGAATCAATTCTCTTTCTGGTGTTCCAGTTGAGCGTCGTGTTGGGCCTGGCAGCTGCCTCTTTGGCCGCTCCGTCACAGCCTCCCTACGGGTACTCTCCTCCTCCCTCCTACCAGGTAACTGCCTTGTACCATATAATAGTTTGTATTACAAGCATCATTTTCTTTACTGCTCTTTATATCACATCATTAACCGTTTTTGTATAGTAATGCCTCTTATATTATATAATTAGTATTATGACTATTGTAAAAATACTATCACTTTTGTTACTTAATTTACGTTGCTTATTAGTCTCCAGCTCAGTACAACTTCGACTGGGTCGTGAAGGACGACTACTCCGCCAACGACTACGGCCACCAGGAGTCCCGCGACGGCTACAACACCCAGGGGTCCTACTACGTGCAGCTTCCCGACGGTCGCCTGCAGAAGGTCACCTACCACGTGGACGGCGACTCTGGCTACGTGGCCGAGGTCACGTACGAGGGACAGGCTCAGTACCAAGCCCACCAGCCTTCGTACCATCCTACCCCTTCATACCGTCCTACACATAGCCCTTCATACCACACCACCCCTTCATACCATCCTACCCCTTCCTACCGTCCTACACCTGCTTACAGACCGAGACCTCATCACTAAAACGTTAAGCTACAAAAGAAGTATTTGTACATATATTTTTGTACCTTCATACAATTTAATGGATATGTATCAATACTTAACTACTGCCATTAAATGAATGTATATCAATACATTTGTTTTGAAAATAAACCTATAGTATATAATCAGAAAAAAAAACTAGAAAAGATCACAATTTATTATTATTATTATTATTATTATTATTATTATTATATTATTATTATTATATTAAGCTATATAATGAGCCACACTGAAAAAAAATCGAGATTTATACCACCAAAGGTGTCAGTGCAGATCAAGATACAGCTAAGAAAGAATGAATAAAAGAAAGTCAGCTAATTACGTAAGAAAAGCATGTTAGCTGACGTTTTAAATATATCAAGAGTCGAAGAAGTTACAATCTCTGAAGGCAATCTATTCCAAAGTCTACAAATAGCAGTAAAAAAGCATCTAGAAAACTGACTTGTAGACGATCGACTTACATCAAATGTCATTGAATTGATGGTCATAGAACTTCTGGTATATATATATATATATATATATATATATATATATATATATATATATATCTACACACATACATGTATCTTGCATGTGTGTACTCAACCTGCATGATGTATTAGAAGATATATTAAGGAAACAATGAAAATTATGACCAGTTACATGTCCAGTTCTTCGCGTCTGAATATGGCAGGTACGGGATCTATAGAGAGAGAACGATAACAAGAAGCAAAAAGTAAGAAATGTTCGTCTACAAATGGATAAATATGGTCATTTTACAGTATGTAGCCTAGAACTAGGAAGGTTTGAGCTGATGGGACAGTGCGATCATTCTTTTTACACGAACATATATACACCCACTCACACACACACACACACTATATTTTTCCGTGCCAAAAGCATCAGTTAGGCTTGATTCCATTCATCTTGCGCCAAACCCTGAGCTTGGACAATATGCTATAACAAGCGAGCTTGACTTTAGCCAAGCCATCTCAGGCCCTGTCTTGAGATATCGTCGAGATCAGAAAAGGCAAAATAAGTGATATGCCAATAGAATTACGCTTTCACTTATGATCCAACTCACTTTTGAACTAGAAATTATGTAGAAAGTTCGACTTACTTATTGACCTATTTTGCTTTAACAATGCTGCTTCAAAAAGCCTTTCTTAAAGTTTAGAAATGAATGCAAGAATACCAGAGCCAAAATATAGTCGCACTGATATGCGTCAGACTTTTATTGACATCTAAAGTCACAAACCTCAGCCAGACTTCAGTTTAACAACCTCAAACGTAACTTGATCCGTTTTACGCTAATTCACAAGTGCAGCGCAGATCACATCCAGACTGCGGTCACAACTCGCTCGCCAGTTGTAAATACGAAAGAATTCAGACGGGAAGAATCAAGGCTGCTTGTCATGTACCTTCTAAAGGTGTTGAGTCCATTTCTGAGAGCAAATTGTGCCGGAAAGTTACCTAGGACTGTGTGAAAAAGTGTGAAACGTCCATACTTATATTTTTTTGAATATATATACTGCATATGTGTATATCATAGCACATAATCGGCTGCAATTCTTCACTAGATGGTCTGTAGACACATACAAGCAGCACTTTTCTTAACCGTTAAGACGATTCATGTTCAAGAATTAATTCCTTATTTGTAAAAAGTACAACATAATGTAAATGTTATAATGTTGGTATAGGATATGGTAACACTGACCTGGAACGACTGACCTGAAGTGTATCTGCCTGTGTGGGGGGGGGGGGAGGTATCTGTGGAAAATTGGTAAGACGCAGCGCTTAACTATCATGCTTACAATCATATAAAAATACTTCTTTTGCTTCTAAAGACCTGAAAAATTTTAACAATTAAAAACTCTATGAAACATCCTGAAACCAACACTCGTCTCGTGTTTCGTAGCGTTTCCATTCATAGGATGAGGGTCTAGTGACCGGCAAAGTGGGCGTGGCATTTTAGCCGTCTCTCAAGGTCAAATGAAGCCACGCCCACGTTTCTCGAAGTATATAAGACGCAGAAGCAGAGTGCTTTTCATTCTATCAAGCAAAATCAACAATATGCTTCTTACGGTTAGAAAAATATTCTTACAACCTACTAGAGTGTCCTCTTAATATAAACTGCTTTATCCACAGCCTCTATCTAGGCATATTTTTCGCAATATAAGTTGATTCATTCTATCAATTTGATCACCATTTTTTTTATTTATTATTTTTTTTTCCAGTTGAGCGTCGTGTTGGGTCTGGCAGCTGCCTCTCTGGCCGCTCCGTCACAGCCTCCCTACGGGTACTCTCCTCCTCCCTCTTACCAGGTAACTGCCTTGACCTGTATCGCATATTGTGCCTGTCTCACTGTTCTCATAGCCGATAAGTGTCGTTAACTAAATTATTATTTATTTACTTGTGTCAATTACTGCTGAAATTTATATCTATGCACTTTTGGCTACAATATACTTTGCCCTTTCCATCTCAGTCTCCAGCCCAGTACAACTTCGACTGGGTCGTGAAGGACGACTACTCCGCCAACGACTACGGCCACCAGGAGTCCCGCGACGGCTACAACACCCAGGGGTCCTACTACGTGCAGCTTCCCGACGGTCGCCTGCAGAAGGTCACCTACCACGTGGACGGCGACTCTGGCTACGTGGCCGAGGTCACGTACGAGGGACAGGCTCAGTACCAAGCCCACCAGCCTTCGTACCATCCTACCCCTTCATACCGTCCTACACATAGCCCTTCATACCACACCACCCCTTCATACCATCCTACACCTTCGTACAGACCTACCCCTTCTTACAGGCCAAGACCTCATCACTGAAAAACTAATTTGTAAAACATGAAAACGATATCCATTTTTGCTATTTTTGTAACTGCCTATCATGAAATAAATATATATTGATATATACATTTTTACTTCAACAAAACTATACACATAGATATATATGACACACATGTGAATCGATATTTAAAGATACAAAAAAGAAAGAAAAAGGTTCACGAAATGACAGCCAACGAACGACTAAGGGAAACAGCGACTTTGTGGCCAAATCGAGAGCGAACGACGAGGAAAACGAAAAGGAAACAGTTCTCGAAGGTGCGACCTCCGCGACTCCGCCTGCGAGCGAGGACTCCTTCCACGTCGCACACGGAGCCTCGGGGATGCGTTCGTGTCCTTCGCTGAGGCCAGCTGGTGTCCGGGGATGCTGTGGGGATTGTGCCTCCTTGGGATGGGCGTGGGCGGGGGCAAGGGTTGCAGTGGGCGGGCGGGGCAGCGTTGGCGCAATTGAGAATATTTGGGGATGCACGGGCGTGGACTCCGATTTCAGAGCTGCAACATACTACCTTTGCTGCACCATAATCAAATATTGCATAAATATATAAACATATGTATGCAATATTAATGCATATACTGTATATATACAAATATGCATACAACATATACCCCCCCCCCACACACACGCACACATACTCTGTGTATATATATTTATATATACAATACAATATAATAATAATAATTATAATATAATGCACTCACTATGGCCGCAAAGGCACAAATATTTTCATGGTCGTGTTTTTAGCCTAATACAGAGCACGGTGAGGAATTTTGCTATTTTATCCCATACCTGTATTGTACAAAAGTACCGTACTGTACTTTTGGACTAGATATCGTACTCCATAATGTACTGTAATGTAAGGACACAATTGTTTACAAATAATCCAGTTTATATCAAATCTTTGCTTTCATTACATTTCATACATACAGGTACACGTGTGTATATGTATTGTATATTTGCACACATCCACACACGCACATACACACACACACATATATATATACACACATACGTACATGCACACATAGATTTACTCATATATATATATGTACATTATATGTGCATTTAACATATATCTCCTACTCACACACACACACACACACACACACACACACACACACACACACACACACACACACACACACATATATATATATATATATATATATATATATATATATATATATATATATATATATATATAATATATATATATATATATATATATATATATATATATATATGTGTGTGTATGTATGTACACATCGTCTTGGGTGATTTAATTCTACAGGTCTACAGACACGTGACACTGGTAACATGTCAAACGGTAACGGGACGCTTCCGACTTTCAGAACATTGACCTCCGAGAAATACCCTTTGGAAATGTAATTGATATGATGTAAATACCCCGAACTCAGTGTACTTTATTTGATTCACACTGACATGTAATGAGGGCGTAACCAGGATTTAGGAGGGGGGGGGGAGGGGCAGAACTGTGGTGGAAAAGGGATAGGATTCCCAAAGATCATATACGTATCATATACACTGAAATAATCATCATTAAAATGCACTTTGCTTCAGAAATGCCACAGAAATGAAATTGGATATCCTGGAACCGCCGCTGAGTTATACAATATTTTCTCTCCAAGCATCCCATTCATGCGATCAGGATCTAGTAATCGGCAAAAATGGGCGTGGTTATGGTGCTCCTCAAGGTCGAAGGAAGCCACGCCCACGTTTCTCCAAGTATATAAGACACAGAAATGAGAGTGCTTTCATATCAAGCAAAATCAGCAAACATGTTTCTTAAGGTGAGAAAGAAAAAAAGAAAAAGCGTTTTGGCAATGCAAATCATTGTCCACTTCGTCATGTCATTGACAGAAAAGGAAGACCTGGTTACCTATGAATTAATTCTCTTTCTGGTGTTCCAGTTGAGCGTCGTGTTGGGCCTGGCAGCTGCCTCTCTGGCCGCTCCGTCACAGCCTCCCTACGGGTACTCTCCTCCTCCCTCTTACCAGGTAAGTGCCTTGGATCATATGGTAATAGTTTGTATTTCAAGTATCATTTACTTCACTGCTCTGAATAACTTGCTTTCGTTTGTTTCTATGTAGAGAAAACCTCTTATGGTAATGACTCTTAAGACATTCAATTATCATCATTATTACTGGTGCAAAGATTATATTTACACCGTTTTCTCAGGATTTTATTGCAAATTGTCTTTCCATATCAGTCTCCAGCTCAGTACAACTTCGACTGGGTCGTGAAGGACGACTACTCCGCCAACGACTACGGCCACCAGGAGTCCCGCGACGGCTACAACACCCAGGGGTCCTACTACGTGCAGCTTCCCGACGGTCGCCTGCAGAAGGTCACCTACCACGTGGACGGCGACTCTGGCTACGTGGCCGAGGTCACGTACGAGGGACAGGCTCAGTACCAAGCCCACCAGCCTTCGTACCATCCTACCCCTTCATACCAACCTACCCCTTCGTACCACACCACCCCTTCATACCATCCTACACCTTCGTATAGACCTACCCCTTCTTACCGGCCAAGACCTCATCATTGAAAAAGTGATACATAAAACATATTCACATAAAGGTGAATTTCATTTACAATCACAATTTTTTGGAATCGCCTAACATAAATCTAATATATATCAATAAATGTTATTTTCCCTTAAAAAGAATTTCATGTAATTCCCCTCCAAGCAGGAAAAAGGAAAGCCTAAAGAGTATTAAGAACGTGAAAATACAAATAGCAGAGAGGCAAGAACCAGCACATCTTCCCCGCGTTGTTCTAAGAGTAGAGTTTGTCAGGAATGGGCGCTACTCGTAAGAGAGGGAGAGTAAAGATAAAATGGAGAGGGAGATTATTCACAGAATATCATGCATGTATCGATTTGTGTAAATGAATATATATAAGGATCTGAAATCATACTTAGTGAGAAGATGAAATGTATTGAAATCATGAAAATACCCTTGAATTCATATCGGAAATATTCTGTGATATGAAGTCATACTTAATGTGAGGATGAATATAAATATACGGCAGCACAATAACACAGAATATTATTGACGTGACATGAAACATTAGACCAAATACACGAATGTGGAAAGATTTCTGCGCAGTGCAGCGGTAGCGTTCTCGTCTAGCAATCTTGCTGTCCCGCGTTCAAATGGCAATCCCACTGTTCTCATGGCCGACCTTAAGTGTCGTTAACTAAACCATTATCTAGGCATTTACCTGTGTCAATTACTGCTAAACTTTATATCTATGCATTTCTATTTCTAAAGCAAACTTTGCCCTTTCCATCTCAGTCTCCAGCTCAGTACAACTTCGACTGGGTCGTGAAGGACGACTACTCCGCCAACGACTACGGCCACCAGGAGTCCCGCGACGGCTACAACACCCAGGGGTCCTACTACGTGCAGCTTCCCGACGGTCGCCTGCAGAAGGTCACCTACCACGTGGACGGCGACTCTGGCTACGTGGCCGAGGTCACGTACGAGGGACAGGCTCAGTACCAAGCCCACCAGCCTTCGTACCATCCTACCCCTTCATACCAGCCTACCCCTTCATAAACACCCCTTCGTACCACACCATCCCTTCATACCATCCCACACCATCGTACAGACCTACCCCTTCTTACAGGCCAAGACCGCATCACTGAAAAACTATTTTGTTAATCATATAAACCATATCCATATTTCCTATTTAAGTAGCTACCTATATAATAAATATATATTGATACATGCAATTTTAATTCAAAATAACACCTCACATAAATACAGTACATCATTAGAAAACAAACTAACATACTTGAAAAAAAAAACATATTTACATAAATGTGTATGCATGGATGCATGATCCTTTACAAAGACTGACAAGGAAGTGGCGTCGAAAGTGGCAAAAGAAGAAAAAAAAAAAAAAAATCAGGAAACCCCTGTCAAAGAACGGTCAAAGGACACGGGCGAACACACGAACAGTGCTCTTCCTGCCGCGATCGCCGCGACTTCCGCCCGCAGCTGAGAATCCTTCCCAGTGGTGCACTTTGCCCCGGGGATGCCTTCGCCTCCTTCGCTGGGGCCAGCTGGCGTCCGGGGATGCTGGGATGAGTCTGCCTCCTTGGGATGGGCGTGGGTGGCGGGGCACCGGTGGCAGTGAGCGGGCGAGGGTGCCTGGGCGATTTCTCAGCTGCACCATGGGCCTTTGTCGTACCATAAGCAACAGACTCATATGTGTAGGTATATATGTGTGTGTGCGCACGCGTATGTATGTGTATATAATACATTATAGTGCTAAATGAGTGGTCCATTATACTATCTTCGTGATCTACTAATGCACTCACTATGGCTGCAAAGGTACTAACTTGTCTGTATGCTCATTTAGCACAAGGTACTTTACGGCACGGTTCGGAATATTGATATTTTTCCATGCTTTAAGTGAACCGTACGATGGTTTTGTACCATAGTCTTGGCCTGATATCAATCGTACCATACCATACGTCGTAACGTACTGTACCGTAATGCCACCAGTGCTTACAAATATTTCCGTTTATTTCAAATATTTCCTTTCATTACATCTCACACTTACATACTGTCACACATGTTTATATGTATAAATATGTGTGTGTGTACTTATAGGTGTGTGTATACTTATATATTCACTCATATACACATATACTACATATGTATGTGTATATCATCACACATCGTTATGAGTGATGTGTGTACAGGTCTATAGAGACATGACACCGGCAATACATGTCCGACAGTAAGGATGAATGTTAGGGGACGTTTCCAGCTTTTAGAAATGGAGAAATACCCAAGTGGAAATGGCAATACTGACATGATGTAAATTCCCCGAACTCAATGTACTTTGAATCTCACTTCCTACTGGAGGAGCGCAACCAACATCTTCGGGGGAGGGGAAATCTGGTGGAAAATAGGTATTCCAACTAGCATGTGAACTGAAGGAACTATCATAAACGGACCACACTTTGCTTCCAAATACTTGAAAAGTGCCATCGGAATAAAATAATAATTATTATAATAATAATAGTAATAATAATCGAATGAATATAAGAAAAATCTAAATAAAAAAATAAAAAAAAATCTAAGATCCGTCACAATCACATTTTTTCCCTCTCGCGTTTCCATTCATGCGATCAGGATCTGGCAAGCGGCAAAAATGGGCGTGGCTGTGTTGCTTCTCAGGGTCGAAGGAAGCCACGCCCACGTTTCTCGGAGTATATAAGACACAGGGATGAGAGTGCTTGTCATAGCAAGCAAAATCAGCAAACATGTTTCTTAAGGTGAGAAAGAAAAAATACGTTTTGGTAATACAAGCTACTGGTCACTTCTTCAAGTTGTCAAAGTACAAGAAGACTTTATTAACTATGAATCAATTCTCTTTCTGGTGTTCCAGTTGAGCGTCGTGTTGGGCCTGGCAGCTGCCTGTCTGGCCGCTCCGTCACAGCCTCCCTACGGGTACTCTCCTCCTCCCTCCTACCAGGTAAGTAACTGCCTTGTACCATATAATAATTTGTATTACAAGCATCATTTTCTTTACTGCTCTTTATATCACATCATTAACCGTTTTTGTATAGAACTATCATAGTAATGCCTCTTAAACCATATGATTAGCATTATGACTACTGTAAAAATATTTTTAATCTTTTCTTATTCAATTTATCGTTGCTTATTAGTCTCCAGCTCAGTACAACTTCGACTGGGTCGTGAAGGACGACTACTCCGCCAACGACTACGGCCACCAGGAGTCCCGCGACGGCTACAACACCCAGGGGTCCTACTACGTGCAGCTTCCCGACGGTCGCCTGCAGAAGGTCACCTACCACGTGGACGGCGACTCTGGCTACGTGGCCGAGGTCACCTACGAGGGACAGGCTCAGTACCAAGCCCACCAGCCTTCGTACCATCCTACCCCTTCATACCGTCCTACACATAGCCCTTCATACCACACCACCCCTTCATACCACACCACCCCTTCATACCATCCTACACCTTCGTACAGACCTACCCCTTCTTACAGGCCAAGACCTCATCATTGAAAAACTATTTTGTAAAACATGAAAACTATATCCATGTTTGCTATTTTTGTAACTGCCTATCATGAAATAAATATATATTGATATATACATTTTTACTTCAACAAAACTATACACAGAAATATATGACAGAAAGAATGAAAAAAAAAAAAATGTGTACATGCATGATCCTTTATGAAGACTAAAGAGGAAATGATATTTAAAGATACAAAAAAGAAAGAAAAAGAGCACGAAATAACAGCCAACGAACGACTAAGGGAAACAGCGACTTTGTGGCCAAATCGAGAGCGAACGACGAGGAAAACGAAAAGGAAACAGTTCTCGAAGGTGCGACCTCCGCGACTCCGCCTGCGAGCGAGGACTCCTTCCACGTCGCACACGGAGCCTCGGGGATGCGTTCGTGTCCTTCGCTGAGGCCAGCTGGTGTCCGGGGATGCTGTGGGGATTCTGCCTCCACGGGATGGGCGTGGGCGGGGGCAAGGGTTTCAGTGGGCGGCCGGGGCAGCGTTGGCGCAATTGAGAATATTTGGGGATGCACGGGCGTGGACTCCGATTTCAGAGCTGCAGGATACTATCTTTGCTGCACCATGATCAAATATTGCATAAATATATAAACATATGTATGCAATATTAATGCATATACTGTATATATAGAAATATGCATACAACATATACCCCCCCCCCCCCACATACACATACTCTGTGTATATATATTTATTTATTTACAATACGATATAATAATAATCGAATGGTACATTATTATCTCTGTTATATACTAATGTACTCACTATGACCGTAAAGGCACAAATAAAATCATGGACGTGTTCTTAGCCTAATACAGAGCACGGTGAGGAATTTTGCTATTTTATCCCATACCTGTATTGTAGAAAAGTACCGTACTGTACTTTTGGACTAAATATCGTACTCCATAATGTACTGTAATGTAAGGACACAATTGTTTACAAATAATCCAGTTTATTTCAAATATTTGCTTTCATTACATTTCATACATACAGGTACACGTGTGTATATGTATTGTATATTTGCATACATCCACACGCACATACACACACACATATATATACACACATACGTACATGCACACATTATTACTCATATATATCATATATATTATATATATATATATATAATATATATATATATATATATATATATATATGCAATGAAAAACACAATACCGTGTTGATAATAAAGAAAAACCCACAATGCACATACTAGATTTATTGAGGAAAATGAGACAACAGTTTCGGAATCATCCTTGATTCCATCTTCGGGTCTGAATCGAGGACGATTACGAAACTGTTCTCACTTTCCTCAATAAAATCTAATTGTGCATTGTGGGTTTTCTTCCATATATATATATATATATATATATATATATATATATATATATATATATATACATATATATGTACATTATGTGCATTTATCATATATCTCCTCTATATATATATATATATATATATATATATATATATATATAATATATATAATATATATATATATATATATATATATATATATATATATGTATACTGCATAGGAATGCATGTCATCAGACATCGTCTTGGGTGATTTAATTCTACAGGTCTACAGACACGTGACACTGGTAACATGTCAAACGGTAACGGGACGCTTCCGACTTTTAGAACATTGACCTCCGAGAAATACCCTTTGGAAATGTAATTGACATGATGTAAATACCCCGAACTCAATGTACTTCATTTGATTCTCACTGACATGTAATGAGGGCGTAACCAGGATTTTGGGAGGGGGGGGCAAGGGGGCAGAACTGTGGTGGAAAAGCGATAGGATTCCCAAAGATCATATACGTATCATATACACTGAAATAATCATTAAAATGCACTTTGCTTCAGAAATACCACAGAAATGATAAATAAATAAATAGATAAATAAATGAAAAAATAAATAAATATCCTGGAACCACCGCTGACTTATACAATATTTTCTCTCCAAGCATCCCATTCATGCGATCAGGATCTAGTAATCGGCAAAATGGGCGTGGTTATGGTGCTCCCCAAGGTCGAAGGAAGCCACGCCCACGTTTCTCCAAGTATATAAGACACAGAAATGAGAGTGCTTTCATATCAAGCAAAATCAGCAAACATGTTTCTTAAGGTGAGAAAGAAAAAAGAAAAAGCGTTTTGGCAATGCAAATCATAGGCCACTTCGTCATGTCATTGACAGAAAAGGAAGACCTGGTTACCTATGAATTAATTCTCTTTCTGGTGTTCCAGTTGAGCGTCGTGTTGGGCCTGGCAGCTGCCTCTCTGGCCGCTCCGTCACAGCCTCCCTATGGGTACTCTCCTCCTCCCTCTTACCAGGTAAGTGCCTTGGATCATATTATAATAGTTTGTATTTCAAGTATCATTTTCCTCACTGAATATCTTACTTTCATTTGTTTCTAATTATCATCATTATTACTGGTGCAAAGATTATATTTTCATCGTTTTCTCCGGATTTTATTGCAATTTCTCTTTGCATATCAGTCTCCAGCTCAGTACAACTTCGACTGGGTCGTGAAGGACGACTACTCCGCCAACGACTACGGCCACCAGGAGTCCCGCGACGGCTACAACACCCAGGGGTCCTACTACGTGCAGCTTCCCGACGGTCGCCTGCAGAAGGTCACCTACCACGTGGACGGCGACTCTGGCTACGTGGCCGAGGTCACGTACGAGGGACAGGCTCAGTACCAAGCCCACCAGCCTTCGTACCATCCTACGCCTTCATACCGTCCTACACATAGCCCTTCATACCACACCACCCCTTCATACCACACCACCCCTTCATACCATCCTACACCTTCGTATAGACCTACACCTTCTTACCGGCCAAGACCTCATCATTGAAAAAGTGATACATAAAACATATTCACATAAAGGTGAATTTCATTTACAATAACCATTTATTTGGAATCGCCTAACATAAATCTAATATATATCAATAAATGCTATTTTCCCTTAAAAAGAATTTCATGTAATTCCCTTCCAAGCAGGAAAAATGAAAGCCTAAAGAGTATTAAGAACGTGAAAATACAAATAGCAGAGAGGCAAGAACCAGCACATCTTCCCCGTGTTGTTCTAAGAGTAGTTTGTCAGGCATGGACGCTACTCGTAAGAGAGGGAGAGTAAAGATAAAATGGAGAGGGAGATTATTCACAGAATATCATGCAAGTATGTATCGTTTTGTGTAAATGAATATATATAAGGATCTGAAATCATATTCAGTGAGAAGATAAAATGTATTGAAATCATGAAAATACCCTTGAATTCATATTGGACATATTCTGTGATATGAAGTCATACTTAATGTGAGGATGAATATAAATAAACGGCAGCACAATAACACAGCACGTGACATGAAACATTAGACCAAATACACGAATGTGGAAAGATTTCTGCGCAGTGCAGCGGTAGCGTTCTCGTCTAGCAATCTTGCTGTTCCGCGTTCAAATGGCAATCCCACTGTTCTCATGGCCGACCTTAAGTGTTAACTAAACCATTATCTAGGTATTTACCTGTGTCAATTACTGCTAAACTTTATACCTATGCATTTCTATTTCTAAAGCAAACTTTGCCCTTTCCATCACAGGCTCCTGCTAAGTACGACTTCGCGTGGGCTGTGAAGGACGACTACTCCGGGAACGACTACGGCCACCAGGAGTCCCGCGACGGCTACAACACCCAGGGGTCCTACTACGTGCAGCTTCCCGACGGCCGCCTGCAGAAGGTCACCTACCACGTGGACGGCGACTCTAGCTACGTGGCCGAGGTCACGTACGAGGGACAGGCTCAGTACCAAGCCCACCAGCCTTCGTACCATCCTACACCTGCATACCAACCTACCCCTTCGTACCACACCACCCCTTCATACCATCCCACACCATCGTACAGACCTACCTCTTCTTACAGGCCAAGGCCGCATCACTGAAAAACTAATTTCTTAATCATATAAACCATATCCATATTTCCTATTTAAGTAGCTACCTATATAATAAATATATATATTGATACATGCATTTTTAATTCAAAATAACACTCACATAAATACAGTACATCATTAGAAAACAAACTAACATACTTGAAAAAAAAAAACATATTTACATAAATGTGTATGTATGGATGCATGATCCTTTACAAAGACTGACAAGGAAGTGGCGTCGAAAGTGGCAAAAGAAGAAAAAAAAAAAAAAAATCAGGAAACCCCTGTCAAAGAACGGTCAAAGGACACGGACGAGCACACGAACAGTGCTCTTCCTGCCGCGATCACCGCGACTTCCGCCCGCAGCTGAGAATCCTTCCCAGTGGTGCACCTTGCCCCGGGGGATGCCTTCGCCTCCTTCGCTGGGGCCAGCTGGCGTCCGGGGATGCTGGGATGAGTCTGCCTCCTTGGGATGGGCGTGGGCGGGGGCACCGGTGGCAGTCCGCGGGCGAGGGTGCCTGGGCGATTTCTCAGCTGCACCATGGGCCTTTGTCGTACCATAAGCAACAGACTCATATGTGTGTATGTATATATGTGTGTGTGCGCGCACGCGTATGTATGTACATATAATACCTTATAGTACTAAATGAATGGTCCATTATACTATCTTCGTGATCTACTAATGCACTCACTATGGCTGCAAAGGTACTAATTTGTCTGTATGCTCACCTAGCATAAGGTACTTTACGGCACGGTTGGGAATGTTGCTATTTTTTTCCATGCTTTAAGTGAACCGTATGATGGTTTTGTACCATAGTCTTGGCCTGATATCAATCGTACCGCACCATACGCCGTAACGTACTGTACCGTAATGCCACCATTGCTTACAAATATTTCCGTTTATTTCATTACATCTCACACTTACATACAGTCACACATGTTCATATGTATAAATATATGTATGTGTATACTTATATATTCACTCATATGTGTACATCATCACACATCGTTATGAGTGATGTGTGTACAGGTCTGTGGAGACATGACACCGGCAATACATGTCCGACGGTAAGGATGAATGTTAGGGGACGTTTCCAGCTTTTAGAAATGGAGAAATACCCAAGTGGAAATGGCAATACTGACATGATGTAAATTCCCCGAACTCAATGTACTTTGATTCTCTCAACGAAGATCTTCGGGGGAGGGGGAATCTGGTGGAAAATAGGTATTCCAACTAGCGTGTGAACTATCATAAACGCACCACACTTTGCTTCAAAAAACTTGAAAATTGCCATCGGAATAAAATGATAATGATTATAATAATAATACTAGCAATAATCATAAAATAAAAAATAAAAATAAAAACAATAAAGAAATCCAAGATCCGTCACAGTCACATTTTTTCCTCTCGCGTTTCCATTCATGAGATCAGGATCTAGCAAGCTTTGATGCTCCTCAGGGTCGACGGAAGCCACGCCCACGTTTCTCGGAGTATATAAGACACAGGGATGAGAGTGCTTGTCATAGAGAGCAAATTCAGCAAACATGTTTCTTAAGGTGAGAGAGAAAAAATACGTTTTGGTAATACAAGTTATTGGTCACTTCTTCAAGTTATCACAGTACAAGACTTAACTATGGATTTTGTTTTCTGGTGTTCGTTTCAGAAAAATCAAAATGCGTCTTAGAATACAAATCACTGGCCACTTCGTCATGCCATTCACAGTACAAGACTTTATTAACTATGAATTAATTCTCTTTCTGGTGTTCCAGTTGAGCGTCGTGTTGGGCCTGGCAGCTGCCTCTCTGGCCGCTCCGTCACAGCCTCCCTACGGGTACTCTCCTCCTCCCTCCTACCAGGTAACTGCCTTGTACCATATAATAATTTGTATTACAAGCATCATTTTCTTTACTGCTCTTTATATCACCATTATTCGTTTTTGTATAGAACTATCATAGTAATGCCTCTTAAACCATATGATTAGTATTATGACTACTGTAAAAATATTTTAAATCTTTTCTTATTTAATTTATCGTTGCTTATTAGTCTCCAGCTCAGTACAACTTCGACTGGGTCGTGAAGGACGACTACTCCGCCAACGACTACGGCCACCAGGAGTCCCGCGACGGCTACAACACCCAGGGGTCCTACTACGTGCAGCTTCCCGACGGTCGCCTGCAGAAGGTCACCTACCACGTGGACGGCGACTCTGGCTACGTGGCCGAGGTCACGTACGAGGGACAGGCTCAGTACCAAGCCCACCAGCCTTCGTACCATCCTACGCCTTCATACCGTCCTACACATAGCCCTTCATACCACACCACCCCTTCATACCATCCTACCCCTTCCTACCGTCCTACACCTGCTTACAGACCGAGACCTCATCACTAAGACGTTAAGCTACAAAAGAAGTATTTATACATATATTTTTGTACCTTCATACAATTTAATGGATATGTATCAATACTTAACTACTGCCATTAAATGAATGTATATCAATACATTTGTTTTGAAAATAAACCTATAGTATATAATCAGAAAAAAAAACTAGAAAAGATCACAATATATATATTATTATTATATTATTATATTAAGCTATATAATGAGCCACACTGAAAAAATCGAGATTTATACCACCAAAGTTGTCAATGCAGATCAAGATACAGCTAAGAAAGAATGAATAAAAGAAAGTCAGCTAATTACGTAAGAAAAACATGTTAGCTGACGTTTTAAATTTATCAAGAGTCGAAGAAGTTACAATCTCTGAAGGCAATCTATTCCAAAGTCTACAAATAGCAGTAAAAAAGCATCTAGAAAACTGACTTGTAGACGATCGACTTACATCAAAATGTCATTGAATTGAGGGTCATAGAACTTCTGGTATATATATATATATATATATATGTATATATATATATATATATATATATAATATATATATATATATATATTAATGTGTGTGTGTGTGTGTGTGTGTGTGTGTGTGTGTATCTTGCATGTGTGTACTCAACCTGCATGATGTATTAGAAGATATATTAAGGAAACAATGAAAGGCATGACCAGTTACATGTCCAGTTCTTCGCGTCTGAATATGGCAGGTACGGGATCTGTAGAGAGAGAACGATAACAAGAAGAAAAAGTAAGAAATGTTCGTCTACAAATGGATAAATATGGTTATTTTACAATATGTAGCCTAGAAACTAGGAAGGTTTGAGCCGATGGGACAGTGCGATCATTCTTTTTACACGACATGTATATACCCGCACACTCACACACACATACTATATTTTTTCCGTGTGCCAAAAGCATCAGTTAGGCTTGATTCCATTCATCTTGCACCAAACCCTGAGCTTGGACAATATGCTATAACAAGCGAGCTTGACTTTAGCCAAGCCATCTCAGGCCCTGTCTTGAGATATCGTCGAGATCAGAAAAGGCAAAATAAGTGATATGCCAATAGAATTACGCCTTTACTTATGATCCAACTCACTTTTGAACTAGAAATCATGTAGAGTGTTGGACTTATTGATCTATTTTGCTTTTAACAATGCTGCTTCAAAAAGCCTTTCTTAAAGTTTAGAAATGAATGCAAGAATACCATAGCGAAAAATATAGTCGCACTGATATGCGTCAAAGACTTTTATTGACATCTAAAGTCACAAACCTCAGCAGACTTCAGTTTAACAACCTCAAACGTAACTTGATCCGTTTTACGCTAATCACAAGTGCAGCGCAGATCACATCCAGACTGCGGTCACAACTCGCTCGCCAGTTGTAAATACGAAAGAATTCAGACGGGAAGAATCAAGGCTGCTTGTCATGTACCTTCTAAAGGTGTTGAGTCCATTTCTGAGAGCAAATTTGCCGGAAAGTTACCTAGGACTGTGTGAAAGGTCTAACATATATAATATTGAATATATATACTGTATGTGTATATCATAGCACATAATTGGCTGCAATTCTTCACTAGATGGTCTGTAGACACATACAAGCAGCACTTTTCTTAAATCGTTAAGACGTTCAGGTCAAGAATTAAATTCCTATTTGTAAAAAAGTAACATAATGTAAATATTATAAATGATGGTATATGGACAAACTGACCTGGAATGACTGACCTGAAGTGTATCTGCCTGTGTGCGGGGGGGGGGGAGGTATCTGCGAAAAATTGGTAAGACTCGCGCTTTTAACTATCATGTTTACGAATCAATATAAAAATACTTCCTTTTGCTTCTAAAGACCTGAAAAATGCTTTTAACTGTTAAAAAACTATGAAACTTCCTGAAACAACTGACTATTTTAGACGTTCTCTCTCGTCTCGTGTTTCGTAGCGTTTCCATTCATAGGATGAGGGTCTAGTGACCGGCAAAGTGGGCGTGGCATTTTAGCCGTCTCTCAAGGTCAAATGAAGCCACGCCCACTTTTCTCGAAGTATATAAGACGCAGAAGCAGAGTGCTTTTCATTCTATCAAGCAAAATCAACAATATGCTTCTTACGGTTAGAAAAATATTCTTACAACCTACTAGAGTGTCCTCTTAATATAAACTGCTTTATCCACAGCCTCTATCTAGGCATATTTTTCGCAATATAAGTTGATTCATTCTATCAATTTATCACCATTTATCTTTTTTATTATTATATTATTTTTTTTCCAGTTGAGCGTCGTGTTGGGCCTGGCAGCTGCCTCTCTGGCCGCTCCGTCACAGCCTCCCTACGGGTACTCTCCTCCTCCCTCCTACCAGGTAACTGGCTTGACCTGTATCGCATATTGTGCCTGTCTCAAACACTATTCTCATAGCCGACCATAAGTGTCGTTAACTAAATTATTATTTAGGCATTTACTTGTGTCAATTACTGCTGAAATTTATATCTATGCATTTTTGGCTACAATATACTTTGCCCTTTCCATCTCAGTCTCCAGCCCAGTACAACTTCGACTGGGTCGTGAAGGACGACTACTCCGCCAACGACTACGGCCACCAGGAGTCCCGCGACGGCTACAACACCCAGGGGTCCTACTACGTGCAGCTTCCCGACGGTCGCCTGCAGAAGGTCACCTACCACGTGGACGGCGACTCTGGCTACGTGGCCGAGGTCACGTACGAGGGACAGGCTCAGTACCAAGCCCACCAGCCTTCGTACCATCCTACCCCTTCATACCGTCCTACACATAGCCCTTCATACCACACCACCCTTCATACCACCACCCCTTCATACCATCCTACACCTTCGTACAGACCTACCCCTTCTTACAGGCCAAGACCTCATCACTGAAAAACTAATTTGTAAAACATGAAAACGATATCCATATTTGCTATTTTTGTAACTGCCTATCATGAAATAAATATATATTGATATAACATTTTACTTCAAAACTATACACAGAGATATATATGACTGAAAAAGAGAATGAA
>NW_020869922.1:567739-587739 GCF_003789085.1 Penaeus vannamei | reverse complement strand
TATTATTTAGATAGCATATACATGTAATATAAATATATATATATATATATATATATATATATATATATATAATATATATATAATATAGATAGATAGATAGATAGATAGATAGATATAATATATCATATTATATAAACATTATATACCCACACGGACACACGCACCCTACACACACACACCAATCATACATACCTACAACATATATGTATAATACACACCACCCGCAACCCATATCCACATCCACATCCACACTTATTATGAGGTGTGTGTTATGTCATTTAAAGAATGCAACAGTATCATTCGTGTTGTACAAAGAAACATAATACGGATGTAAGGAAATAGAGAATAAAAACAAAATTCAGATCAGTGTTACGATACCTTGGCTTGAAGTGATTTGCATCTTCTTATTCACCTCTCCTCTTTACACTTAGATGCCCCATCTGCGCCCGCTTCGTATACCATACCATCCTAAATGATTGCCACACATACGGACTGACGCCCACTACCCACATACTCCCCATCGCAAACCGACAGCCGGCACGGCAACCAGGCTCTGTACCCAAAATGTAAAAAAAATTGATTATATAACATAACACCACCAACGTCACCCGGCGCGCTCGATAGACTTCCTTCAAGTGTCTAGGATATATGCATACTTATATAGGCTATATGATACTATTATTATTGCCATGCATATCGTTCTACAACTGGATCTAGTATTCTTCTCTCTCGACCAAACTAAGATCGTCCCATGCCCCGCCTCTTCCAACCATCTACACCGGTGTGGTTTTCGTACTGATCTGCACCATAGAGAGGTATCCGAGCCCCAACACATCTATATAAGATACAACTAACGATCGGCCAGTCGCGTTCTGAACCTGATCCTTCCTCGAGTAAGAATTTCAGTGCCGCTCTGCGATGTCCTTGTAGACTGCACCTTTTCTCACTATGTGGGTCGAACGTTTATCCTAACACTGATGAATAACCCGTAACCACAAATTAGGTCGGGGTCTTGGTTTATGTTTAGTTAAGCTTCGAAACTCCGCTTATTCTTCATTTCTGTATATGGTATATTGTCACCCGTTTTTCTACCAGATCTTTGTAGAGTATGTTTTAATAACTACATTTACCTTAACCACACATGTCCCCGTATACTCTATTATGCTCGACAACCTATAAGATAGCTTATCATACATGCTAGCTTGGTTCACGGATGCGATACCCTAGAGCTATATACAATGCGACATGCTTGTAAGCGTATCCATCCCCAACAACACAGACCAAGGGACTCGTCTGATACTTCTCACGTCCGATACAAAAACAATCTGTTATCACATACAATTCAATATGGAGTATGTGGGGCCTGTCGGATACACCATCAACACACACCTAGCCAATCTCGTCGTGCTCCTGTAGTTCCTCCTTCCGGCCTAAGCTCTTAATTGTCTTTGTCGAGAGAACTTTGCAAACTGTACGCTCCGTCAATGCTTCCTTTCCCTGACCATTTCAGCTCGAACATCTCCATAATGTACTGCAGTAATTTTCGTATATTAATCACAAAGCTTCGATGAGAATTGAGTTGTACAGCTTTCATCCATATTTTGTTCATACTACATCCCCTATCATTTGCTATAAATATTTTTCGTGTACGACTAAGAGAAGCAGATTCTCACATTGACTTGGCTAACACATAATCAACGGTGAAATCATCTGAACACACCAAAACTGTAGAAAACGGGTACAAGTATATACCAGGAGATGACAGAGGCTGGCTCATAGCTACTCCACACCAAACGCCCACCTTACTATTAATATCCACCGCACCCGTTCTCAGTCTATGTTACAGTGATGCTTATGACCTTAAACTCTGCCCACCTGAAATTCCTCAAAAGCACATAGGCACCTTAATCGTATTCTTAGATCTTTTATAGTTGTGTTCACTCTTGCAAAACCTGTTGTACAATTAAAAAATTTAACCGTATGGTTTGCAAGGCGATCTTGTTTCGGGCCATGTTCAAAGATTATAATAATAAATACATACATATACATATAAAGTATGCATAATATAACTTATAAGTAATATATACAATAACTGACGTGTATTTCTTATAATATAATAATTTTCTTAGCAGTTGTTATCATGATCATTATCAGTATCGAACGCGGGGAATTTGCATGCAAGTAAGAAATATGCAAATCACTTCAAGCAAGGTATCGTAACACTGATCTGAATTTATTATTATTCTCATATTTCCTTTACATCCGTATTAATGTTTCTTTGTACAACACGAATGATACTAGTTGCATTCTTTTAAAATGACACATACACACACCTACATAATAAGTGTGGATGTGGATGTGGATATGGCGTGCGTCTGTATTATAATACATATTGTATTAGGTATGTATGAATTGGGGTGAGGGTGTGTAGGTGCGTGTGTCCGTGTGGGTATATACATGTTTTATATAATATATATTATATCCTATTCTATCTATCTATCTAATATATATATATATATATATTAATATATATATTATACTATATATATATATATCGTTATAAATATCTTCCTATATACATGTATATATAAATAAATATAACCAACTAGACAATAATCATTCATACCATGACCGCTAGGAGTTCTTGCTGTAGGACCTTTGTCCTGTACACTCTTGGTGTTACTGTTGCAGGCAGCAGGTGTACGTGGAGAGGGAGACTTGGAGTGGTTCAAAGCGTCTCAAGCCCACAGCAGGAGACCCAGGCGGTGGCGCTATATTTCTTCGTCGGAGAAAGCTGTTGCTTTGGCTTCCTTTGGGACACCCCGTCTCGCTGGCGCACCATCGGCATCGAGAGCGGATTCCGCTGCTCCAGCATCCTTAACTGCCAGCACCGTCGACGTTTTTTAATGCAAACGTGTTCCGCGCCGACCTCTGATCACGGTCCAGTGTTGACTGGTTAGACGATCAATCTGCGTCATGCGACCGACAGCGCGAATCTGTTACTGATGTTAGCTCAGGATTTTGCCGAAGCCCTCGGGAAGCTACAGCCCCATGAAGAATCGCCGGGTCACCGCGTTCTTGAGGAAGGAGAGCACTCCATGAAGAACTCGCTCTTTTCTTGGTCTTTCTGGCAGGTTGTCTTCATGGCGAGAGCGCACTCGCTGATCACATCCAGCGTCAGGCCCTGGTAGGTCGAGTACCACTCTATTGGCTCCCCGGCCTTGCTCTTCCTGCCTATGATGCCTAGCAGTTCGTCCACCTTTTCGTTCATTATTCCGGCCAGGTGCTTCAGCTTGACCATGGAGAAGGTCGGGGCCAGGATGGAGCGCACGTCCTTCCACCGCTGGTCACGTAGGCCTACGACAGTGTGCACGACGGGCTGGGCCTCGATCACGAGCTTGGGCCGATTGGCAAAGTTGTGAAATTCCTTAATGAGAATGTCTTTGAGCATGTCCAGGTCCGCTACTACAAGCGTCGGTTTCCATCCGATGTAGTAACCGAAGACTTTGCCGTATTGTTTTACCCATTTGCCGATAACTTCAGTGGGAAGGATGCCTTTGCCGCGGAGTTGGTGGTTGCTGCCGTATAGAATGTGAGGCTTTACGTATGGAACGCCCATCTTTGAAAATATGGAGTGATACTGACGGCGTTCTTTCACCCATCGATAAAAGTATAGGACCACACTGGACAGCAAGAGCGTCCATGTACAAGCTGATAGTTGGCCCACACCCAGGCCAGTGCCTCAATTGGGCCGCGCATCGTGGAAACCGGCTGTTGTTCTCAAGAAGCCTGGAAAAAAGAAAGATGTTTATTAGGTACTCATGATGTGTATCAATTATTCATTTCCTCATTTCTGCGTTGACAGCTTCACCAACTGCATATCTCTCCGTAAGCAGAACTCTTTGTGTGGCCATCCATGCCTTCTCCGACCAACACCTGCAGCTATTATTCTGACTAGCTCGTCCTCGTGACATCTTGGACAATGATTTGAAAGAGAAAAGGTGAATGAAAAGGATTCGCATTTGGACGAAGTGTTCGTAAGACAACGAAGGGAAGAGCTTTTTCGCTCGATGAAGCAATATGGAAAAAAATATATATATATATATATATATATATATATATATATATATATATAATATATATATATATATATATATATTTATTATTTTATATATATATATATATGTATGTATATATATATATATATATATATATATATATAATATACATATATATATATATATATATGTATATATATATATATATATATATATATATATATATATATATATATATATATATATATATATATATATATATATATATATTATATATATATATATATATATATATATATATACATATATATATATAAATATATATAAATATATATATACATATATATATATATATATATATATATATATATATATATATATATATATATATATATATATATATATATATATATATATATATATACTATATATATATATATATAATATATATATATATATATATATATATATATATATATATATATATATATATATAACACATATATATATATATATATATATATATATATATATATATATATATATGTATATATACATATATATACATACCACACACACCACACACACACACACACACACAACACATATATATATATATATATATATATATATATATATATATATATATATATATATATATACGCAAAGGTTCAGATATCAAAGTACTGGACTCCAACCCTTGTTCCAAGTTTATTCTCCTGACAGCTGGTCAAACCCGATCTCACGACGACGAAACGAAAATATCCCTTGAGGAGTCAAGCACAGTTGCCGAGTATTGTCCAAATACACACACACACACACACACACACATCCACACACACGTGATGATATATGATTGATATATAGAATTTATGTAAATATATATATATATATATATATATATATATATATATATATATATATATATATATATATATATATATATATGAATATGTATATATGTATATATATGTATATATATATTATATATATATATATATATATATATATATATATATATATATATATATATATATAATATATATTGTAATATTATATATATATATAATGTATATATTATATATATACATATATATATATACATAATATATTATAATAAAATATATATACATGTATGTATATATAGATAGATAATACTAAGTTACTAAGTCATGCTAGACTGACCTAATTAAACTAGGCTATATCAATGGTTTCACAACTCCCCCCCCCCCCCCCCCCGCCCCACTCCAAGATACCCAAGCAGTATCTGGGCTCCCCCCCTCCCCCCCCCCGCCGGCATGGGCTGGGTGAGACCTTGCCCCCGCAGCAGAACGACGCAAACACGCACACACGCACATATATACACATATATATTATATATACACGCATATATATTTATATATTATATATATATATATATATATATATATATATATATATATATATATATATAATACACACACATATATATATATATATATATATATATTATATATATATATATATATATACATATATAATATTATATATATATATATATATATATATATATATATATATATATATATATATATATATATATATATATTATAATATATATATTATATATATATATATATACTTCGGACCGAAGATGGAATCGAGGACGATTCCGAAACTGTTGTCTCACTTTCCTCAATAAATCTAGTTTGTGCATTGTGGGTTTTCTACCATAGTATCAACACGGCATTGTTTTTCTATTCTATATATATATATATATATATATATATATATATATATATATATATATATATATATATATATATATATTATATATATATATATATATATATATATATATATACATATACATACGTGATATCAATCAGATCCAATGCAGTTAGCATCCGTGACTAAACCTTATCATAATCTATCTCGAGTATGTTCAGTCTTTCGAAATACAAGGCGATTTACCTGCATTGAGGAGCCGCTGAAATTCATATCTACAGCTGTCCTGATATAGATCTTGTCCTGACCTTCCTTAAAAATACATACGTCTATTGTAATGAATTTTCCTCCAGATAAGATTCAGATAATCTTATCAACATTGTATAAATGACCCCAGAGGATCGTAAGGTTACAGGCCTATCGCATATTTACATAAAAATTAAATTTGATAGTAGTAATGGGGAAAATATTTAGTTCTGATATGATATGTAATAAACGACTCTGTAAAGAAGACAACAGTTTCGGAATCGTCCTCGATTCCATTTTCGGGTCCGAAGATATATATATATATATAATATATATATATAATATATGTATAAAAGTGCGTGTGTGTGTTTGCGTCGTTCTCCCGGAGGCATAGTCTCGCCCAGCCTATGCCGCGGGGGGGGGGGGAGCCCAGATACTGCCTTGCGTATCTTGATGGCGGAGCGGGGGGGGGGGAGTTGTGAAACCATTGATATAGCCTAGTTTAATTAGGTCAATCTAGCATGACTTAGTAACTTAGTATTATCTGTCTATATATACAAGGCATGAATGACCACACAAAGATTTATTCTTACGGAGAGATATGCAGTTGGTGAAGCTGTCAATGCAGAAATGAGGAAATGAAATCATTGATACATATCATGAGTATCTAATAAACATTTTTTTTTCCAGGCTTCTTGAGAGCAACAGCCCGGTTTCCACGATGCGCGGCCCAATTGAGGCACTGGCCTGGTGTGGGCCAACCTATCAGCTTGTACATGACGCTCTTGCTGTCCATTGTGTGGTATACTTTTATCGATGGGTGAAAGAACGCCGTCAGTATCACTCCATATTTTCAAAGATGGCGTTCCATACGTAAAGCCTCACATTCTATACGCAGCAACCACCAACTCCGCGGCAAAGGCATCCTTCCCACTGAAGTTATCGGTAAATGGGTAAAACAATACGGCAAAGTCTTCGGTTACTACATCGGATGGAAACCGACGCTTGTAGTAGCGGACCTGGACATGCTCAAAGACATTCTCATTAAGGAATTTCACAACTTTGCCAATCGGCCCAAGCTCGTGATCGAGGCCCAGCCCGTCGTGCACACTGTCGTAGGCCTACGTGACCAGCGGTGGAAGGACGTGCGCTCCATCCTGGCCCCGACCTTCTCCATGGTCAAGCTGAAGCACCTGCAGAATAATGAACGAAAAGGTGACGAACTGCTAGGCATCATAGGCAAGAAGAGCAAGGCCGGGGAGCCAATAGAGTGGTACTCGACCTACCAGGGTCTGACGCTGGATGTGATCAGCNGATTCGTATGATTATTTATTGTAGGTATCGTGAGTCTATTGTATTTTATGTAGAAATTTTTAAATTAAATTAAGAATACGCTTTAATGATAATATTTCTATATTAGCACAATAAAAATACATTACAACAGCATAGAGCTGATGATAGAGTGATATGTACCTGTAATTTCTAATGGTTATTTGAATTGTTCTAAACTGTTTATAATTTTTGTATAATTTTGTGGTATTTAACCCATTGGATCCGGAGGCTTCGGCAACCATCCTGTGGCCCAAAATACAGGCAATTAGGCTATACTTGAGCGGTCATTTTGCCGGGTGTGTGTCTTGTAGGCCGGGTGCAACATGAAACACTCATTGAGTGGTGACAAGCTTCCATGCTCTCCTTTACAATTGTATTTTCCCTTTTCTGAATAATTACAGTTTAACTTTTTATTTATTTTCATTTTTTTCCAGTTTCTATATTTATCATTTGAATGGGTTTATCCAGAAGGTAATAAGCTGTTTTCCTTTCCTTGTGGTGCGTCATTCCAGTTACCACGGTCTTCAGCCATCCTTCTCATGTAAAATTCCCATTACCCTGGCTTAGCCATATTTTCCCATGATGGTATGTGTATATCACCTGCTCCTCAAGCCAAATTTTTCATGATGCGATGGTCACGTCATCCGGATCGTAGGGGTTAACGGTTTATTCTGCTTGACTGAATGAAAGATCCGAATTATGTATGCTCTGTGCCATAAGAGATAGGAATTTGATCTTCTGCCTCTTGTTTTCCTTTATTTTTTACCTATTTCATGGAACTGCCGTGTGAGCAGTTTTACTTTTTTATTTGGAATACTCAGTGTTTATGAATCAACAATACATAGAATCTTTGAATATAGTTCATAGCTGAAAATAATAGTATTCAAAGCAGTAGCTTGCTATTAACTTTTCAGTATATTTTGTTTTATCTAGTTGAATAGGTCTACAAACATAGCAGATGTCAACAAAATATACATTCTCTATAAATGGAATGAAAAAGAATATGTTACCAAATTCTTTATGGAAGGATAGAGACTACGCATGGTATGCACTGGGTTCTTGTTGTCATATTTTAGAATTCTTGTGTCCTCTCCAGTTGTAGTAAGAATGTTAGTGCTAGCTCTGCAAAGAATATTATCCCTTAGAACCCTAAAATTTACTCATATGGATAAATATACTCCAGGTTGGGAATGTTGTCTTAGACAGAAATATCGAATGGTAGAAGGAACCGACTGTGTGATAGAGTGATAGATTATAGTAGCTAAATGTATACAAAACTGAATTTGCAGTTGAAATCATATCAGTTTATTCATCTTCATCAAATGTTATTTTTAAAAACAAAATAAACTTTAAAAACTTGTAAATCTATTATTCAGTTACTTGGAGATGAAGACATCATACAGAGATATTTTTTGTGAAGTATTTATGTAAGTATTTGTTTCGGGCTACTGCTTGTATTTACTATGCATGATTATTAATTTGTATGTGTGTCTATAGGCAGTTTTTCACAATTTTTGCACTGTGTGTTTTGCTTAAAGCATATATTGTATGTTTCATATAGGTTGAATTATACTGGTTTAATATGATATAGCTGCACTTAAATGAAAATTACTCTTGCACTTATGCCCACTCATCTGTTTTTGAAACAGATGAAGACTGTGTTAGTGTGAAGTTTTTGCACTGGACAGTTCTTTACACTTTTAGAATTACGTACTTTGGGAAAAAGAATTAAGATAGAGGTAGAAATAATGATTACTGACACGTTGTCCATACAAATAACAAATCAGCATTTATGTGGACCTGTCAAAATACTGTTATTTTCCAAATATTTATTTTCTTCAAGTAGCTTACTTCTTTAAATATTTTCCCAAAAGTAAATATAGATTTTCATAATATGTACAAGACAATGTGTTATATTACTCAGAATTGATTGTATTTCAAGTTTATTTAAGAAAAGACAAAACAAGTTTTCAACCAGTCTGGCTGTTGGTCTTGGCAATCACCTCAAAAGGAAATGAGGAAACTATGTATGAACTCCTTGTCCCCTTTTCCTCCTCCTCTCCTCCTGCTCCTCTCCTCCTCTCCTCTTCTCCTCCTCTCCTCCTCTCTCCTCCTCCTTTTCCTCCTTCTCTTCTTTTCCTCCTCTTCCTCCTCTCGCTCCTCCTTTCCCTCTTCCTCCTTTTCCTCTTTCTCCTTTTCTCCTCCTCCTTTTTCTCCTTATCCTTCTCTTCTTCTCTCTCCTCCCTTTTTTCCTCCTCCTCCTCCTTTTCCTTCTTGTCGTTGTTATTGTTCTCTCTCCTCTCCTTTTCCTCTTTCTCACCTCTTCTCTTCTTCTCTGCTTCAGCTTTTCATACTTCCTCCTTTCACCTCCATTCCTCCATATATGTATCATAGGGCTCTCCTCCTCTGCTTCTGCTCCTCTTCTCTCTTCTCTCCTCCTCTGCTTCTCCTACCTCTACCTGCTGCTTCTCTTCTCCTCGCTGCTCTAACTTTCTCCTCCTGCGCTCTGCTTCTCATTTCTCCTCCTCTGCATTTCCTTCCTTCTCCAATCTGCTTCTCTCTCCTCCTCTGGCTTCTCCTCCTCTCTCTGCTTATCAGCTCTCCTCCTCTGTTCTCCTCTTCTCTCTGCTTCTGCTGCACTCATCCTCTGTTCTCCTTGACTTCCTCTGCTTCTCACTCCTCCTCCTGCTGCTATTTCTCCTCTCATAAATTGCTTCTCTCCTCGTCCTTTCGTTGCTTCTGCCTCCTCTCTCCTCTGCTTACTCCTTGCCTACTTGCTTCTCGCTCTCCTCGCTCTGCTTCTCCTCCTACTCCTCTCTTCCTGCCATCCTCCTCCTGTGCTTCTCTCCTCCTCCTTGCTTCTTCACTGCAATACATACACTCTGTTATAACTGCACTCCTGCTTGCTGGGTTCTCGCTCCTGCTGCCCTGCTTGCTTCTCCCTCCTCGCTCATCTGCTTCTCGCTCCTCCTCCTCTGCTTCTGCTCCTCCTTGGTTCTCTTCTCCTCCTCTCCTCCTTCTCCTCGCTCATCGACTCTCACTTCACTCTACAAATACGCCATATCTCCTACTGCCTGGCTCTCTCTCCTCCTTCCATCTCCTCCTCTCCTCACTCATCCTCACCTCTCCTTGGCCTCCTCCTACTCTCCTTCTCCACCCTTCGCTCTTCCTTCTTTCAGCTTTATCTTCTTCCTCCTTTTGCCACCTGTGATTTTTGCTTCTGTTCTCTCCTTGGCTTCTGCTCTCGCTCCTTGCTGCTTTTTCCTCCTCTCTCTGCTTCTCCTCCTCCTCCTCTGCTTCTGCTCTCTCCTCTAACTTCTACTCGCTCCTCCTCTTGCTTCTCCATCTTTCCTTCTGCATTCTCCTCCTCCCTCGCTCTGCTTACTCCTCCTCTCTCTGAGCTTTTCTCCTCCTCCTCTCTGCTTCTCCTCTCTCCCTGCTGGCTCTCCTCTCTCCTCCTCTGGCATTCTCGCTCCTCCTCTCTCATAGACTTTCAACTCCTGCTCCTCTGCTTTTCCTGCTCGCGCTTCTGCTTTTACACTCTCCTCTCTGTTTTCTCCTCCTCCTCCTTCTTTTGCTTCTCTCCTCCTGCCTCAGGCTTCTCCTCTCTTGCCTCTGCTTTCTCGCTCCTCGTGTTCTTCCTGCCTCACATCTGCTGTGATCTCCTCCATGCCTCCTCTGGCTTCTCTTATCCTCCTCATAGCACTTTCTCCTCACTGCCTACTGCTGCTTCTCCTTGTCTCTCTACTCCTCTGCCTTCTCCTGCCTCCTCCTCTTATTCTCTCCACTACCTCCTCTCTCTTCTCCATCCTTCTTTCACCTCTGCTTTCTCTTCTCCTTTCCTTCTCCTGCACTCCTCCTCCTCCTCCTGGCCTCACCTCCTTATCCTCCTCCTCCTCCTCCTCTACTCTGCCTGCCTCTCCTTTCTACTCTCCTTTTCCTTTCATACTCACTTCACTCCTTCTCTCTTACTCTGCCTCTCGTCTCCTCCTCTTCTTCACAGCTCCTACTTCCTCCCTTCCTCTACTCACTTCCTCGGACTTTACCTCCTCCTGCCTACTCCTTCTTTCATGCTCCTTCTCCACCAACTGTCCTTCATCCTCCTTTTCTCCACAAAATAAATTGTACCCTCGCTCCCCTTCTCTTTTGCCTCCTCATCTCGACTTCCTCCTCGCACTACCTACTTTGCGTCCTTTCTTCATCTCCTCTCCTCCTTATGACTTACTCCTCCTCTTGCTGCCTCTTTCCTCACTACCCTCTTCTCCTTACTTCTCCTCCTTCTGCACCACTAAATCATGCAGTCTCCTTACTCAACCACTGGCCTCCTCTTCTCCTCTCACGCTCCTTTCTCTCCTTCTTACATCGCTCTCATCTCATCCTCTACCTGCCCTCGGCACTACTCTCTCTCTCCTCCTGTTCTCACACCTCTCTAATCTCCTCATCTTCATCTTTCTATTTTCATTTACTCCTCACTGCCTACACTCATCTACCTCTCCTCTACGGTCCTCCTCCTCCTCGTGGCTCCTCTCTCCTCCTCTTCCGCTCCTGCCTCTTCCTTGCCTGCCTCCTCCTGCTACTGCTCCTCTCCTGCCTCATTCTACTTCATTACTCTGCTCCTCTATTATATTATCTCCTTTTCCACCACCATACTAAGCTCCTCCTTAGTCACACCTCTCCTGCTTCATGCTCCTATTTTCTCCTCCTCATTATTCACTACCTTTCTCATTATCTCTTTCCTCACTCTCCTTCCTGCTCACTCATATATCTCGTGTCTCCTGCTCTCCAACTCTCATCCTTCCTCTTTTTTCTCTTCCTCTCTCTTTCATTGCGCACTCCTCTCTCCTCACTCTACTCCTCACTCCTCCTCGCTTCACGCAACTCTTCGCTCCTCCTCATTCACTCCTCTCTGCCTCCTATTTCCTCACGCTCGGGTCTCAGCTCCTAACTCTCCTCCTTCTCATCCACTTATCTCCTCCTCTTCCTACTCTACTAGCCTATCCTCTCCTCTCCTTGCTTTCCTCTCTCTTTCTACTCCTCTCCTGGCTCTCTCTCTCTCTTCTCTACCTGCTCTCATCTATCCTCTCCTTCCTCACTTTAAGCTCGCTCTCCTTATACCTCCTCTTCAGTCCTTTTCTCCTCCACTCCTCTCCGAGCTCTCCTCCTCTTACTCTGCTCTCATCCTCGCTCTCTACTCTCTCTTTACTCTACTCCTCTCTTCCATACTATACTCTCGCTCCTTCTCTGCCATACTCTCTCCTCTAGTCCTCTGCCTCCTCCTCGTCTCTTCGCTGCCTCTTCATTCCTCTTCCTCTGCCTCTCGTCTTCTCTCTCCTCTGCATTCACTCCTCTCCTCTCTTCAAAACTCTCCTCTCCTCTCCTCCTCTCTCCTCTCTGCTCCTTCTCTGTCCTCTCGACTCTCCTTCTATAACCTGTATCATCTCTCGCTCTCCTTCCTCTGCCTGCCTGCCTCCCTCTCCTGCCTGCCTCTCCTCGTCCTGCTCCTCTCTCTGCTCTCCTCTCCTCGTCTGCCTCTGCTCATCGCTTCCTCTCCTCTCCTCCTCCTACTGCTCACTGCATCTCTCTTCTCCTCTGCCTCTCCTGCTCTCCTCCTCTCCTCTCCTCCTCTCCTCTCCTCTCCTCCTGCACTCTGCCTCTCCTCTCCTCTTCCTTCCATCTCCTCATCTCCTGCTCGCTGCTTCCTCTCCTCCTCTCCTTCTCTCGCTTCCTCCTCCTCTCCTCTCTCTCCAATAATATTCACTGCTCGCTGCTCCTCCTTCGCTCTCTCACTCCTCAACTCCTCCTCCCTCCTCTCGCTCTCTCGTGAGCTTCCTCCTCTCGATCTTACCTCCTTCTCCTCCTCTGCTCTGCTCGTCCTCCTCATCTCTCTACTCCTCGCTCTCCTCGTCCTCCTCCTCTTCCCTATACCTCTCTCTTTCCTCTCCTGCTCCTCCCTCACTCCTTGCTGCCTCTCACTCTCTCATCCCTCCTCTCTCGCTGTCTCCTTTTGCTCCTTTCTGCGTCTCTGTCCTCCTCCTTTATTATCTGCTCCTATCCTGCTCCTCATTTCGTCTCCTCCTCTCTCTCACTGCGTCCTCTCGCATAATCCATATAATCTCTCCTTCACTCTCCTCTCTTCTTCTCTTCTCTTCTTTATTCTCTCACTCTCTTTCTTCTTTTCTCTTCTCGGTCTCTTCTTTCGTCCTCATCTCCAGTCCTCGTCTCTCCATCTCTCTCTCTCCTCTCCTTCCTCTCTTCTCGTCTCTTGCTCTTCTGTTTCTATCACTCTTTCTCTTCTCATTCTGCTTCTCTCTCGCTTTCCGTCATCCTCTAACTACTCAATCTCCTCTCTTCTCTCATCTCTCTCCTCATCCCTCAAACTCTTCTCTACCTCTCGCTCCTGATCCTCTCCTCTCATCTCACTCTCTCTCTCTCTCCCTCCTCAGCTCAAATCCATCAATCAAATCATCAAATCATCATCTCATGAGTCATAATCATACATGAATCATGATCATCATGCATCATGCATTCATGCATCATCATTCATATCATCATCATCATCATATGGATCATGAATCATGATTATGATCATCATCATATCATTCGTTCATTTGATCATGATACATCCGTCATCATCAATGCATGCATCATCATCATCATCTTAACATCAGTCATCATCATCATCATCATGATCATCATCATCATCATATCATGATCAATCAATCATACATGATCATTTCATCATCATGATCATCATCATCTGATCATCATTCATCCATGATCATCATGATCATCATCATGATCATCATCAATCATCATCATGATCATCATCATGACATCATCATGATCATCATCATCATGATCATCATGATCATCATGATCATCATCATCATCATGATCATGATCATCATGATCATGATCATCATGATCATCATCATGATCATGATCATCATCATGATCATCATCATGATCATCATGATCATCATCATCATTATCAATCAATCATCATCATCGATCATGATCATATCATCATGATCCATCATCATCATCATCATCATCATCATCATCATCATCATCATCATCATCATCATCATCATAAACATCATCATGATCATGATCATGATCATGATCATGATCATGATCATGATCATGATCATCATGATCATGATCATGATATCAATGATCATCATCATGATCCATCATCATCATCATCATCATCATCATGATCATCATCATCATGATCATCATCATGATCATCATCATCATATCATCATCATGATCATCATCATATGATCATCATCATCATGATGATCATCATGATGATCATGATGATCATCATCATCATCATCATCTCATCATCTTCATATCATCATCATCATCATCATCATCATCATCTTCATCTTCATCTTCATCTTCATCTTCATCTTCATCTTCATCTTCATCTTCATCTTCATCTTCATCTTCATCTTCATCATCTTCATCTTCATCTTCATCTTCATCTTCATCTTCTTCATCTTCATCTTCATCTTCATCTTCATCATCTTCATCATCTTCATCATCTTCATCATCTCATCATCTTCATCATCTTCATCATTCATCTTCATCTTCATCATCTCATCATCTTCATCATCTTCATCATCTTCATCATCTTCATCATCTTCATCATCATCTTCATCTTCATCTTCATCTTCATCTTCATCTAATGGCTATTCGCTAGTTAGTAGAAGCATATACATAGTAAGAAAATGTGTAGGGATGGTACCTGTAGAACAAGGTGAAATATTGTACTTACTTTTCCTGAACTTGTCATCTTTACACCACAGTTCCTGAACTTGTCAGCTTTACACCACAGTTAGATATTAGGATATTGTGCACTGTTTGAGTGTTTAAAAGAAGAGAATAGAAGTTCAACAATGAAATTCTGTTTGTATTTGATATGAAAGGAAAATGAATTTTGTATCTAACATAATCTGTCTTACAAGAACTATGAAGTTCATTCAAGTTGTTTTTATATATATGTAATAAGCTTTCATTTTAGGAAGTTGGTTTGATTGTTGGTATTTAAAATCAAAGAACTGCAGATTAAGGTTGCTAGATGCTTATGATGCATATTATATTGGATGTGGTAGTTACAGATCTCAATTGTCCTAAGTAAGGAGCCTTGTCATTCATATTTTTTTTTCTTTTGAGTGGCAGATTACCAAATGCCACCAGCCAGTACTGCATATGACTGTGATGATGGAAGATAGATGATTGAAATTTTATGGTCATGAATTAGGTTATGATTTTTGTTTAGAGGTGTTAAGGTGTGCCACTAAAGATAGTGTGATGGTATTTATTTTTTATATAACAAGTCTATAATTTTTACTGCTCATCTGTGTTTCTTCCAGGTTCTCTTTCTTTCCCTATTTTTTTTTGTCAATGTGTATATTTCTACCTTTGTTCTATCCCCATATTCAAACCTCATCTTCTCTTCCTTTCTATTAAAAGCTAATTTGACGGGAATTATGCATGTATATGTTACACTTGTGGTGTAAAAAAATTTGTTATGAGCAGATTACAGTTAAATCAGAATTGATTTTTGTATTTTTCTGAAGTTAAAAAAGTGCATACAAGTACCTGAAATGTATTTACATGTTAAAACTCTGTTCCTACCAGGCATAAATCAGACGAAGCAAGTCCGCAGATTATCAGGAGGTCACAACATCCTCTTGAGTTATTACATGGCAAGTAATATATCAGGTTGGGATTTGGACAACTCCTCCCTTTCTGATGATGAGCCCTGGATCCGTGGTGGGTGCAAATATCTGCTCTGCTCTGTCTTTTGCTTCATAACCTTGTAATTCCTGTCCTAATGGCTTGAGAAATGGGTCTTATATAATCCAGTTTTTTTTATGTATTTTGGAGTGAATTTGCTAACTGCTTGTAATAACTGTGATATTGGTTTTGGTGATGGATTAGTTGGTGATGGGCAGTGTGGCTTGCGGATGTTGGATGGGAACTTAGGGCGTGAGAATTGGCGTGTGCCACTACGAGAATGCCCTGTTGACTTGCAGTGTGATTTGGTAAGTGATTTGTATTGAAGCATGTTGTAGCAGTTTTTTTTTTTTTCTTTCTTTTTTCTTTTGGTGTAATTTAATGTACTTTGGTTTGGGTTATCTTTGTTTTTTAATGTACACAGAATTCATGGTTAATTTGTAGTGAATATTTGAGAGCCTGTTGATTGGAGTGACTGCTACTTCGAAATTTACTCTCTTTTTCTTGTAACCTATACTTTTGCTTGATTTAGATACTACCAAGAAAATTAGTATGATTTCATGACTGCAAAACAATTTCAAAGATTATTGTATTGAGTGATGATGTATCAATGTACTACTTGCATTTCCATATTTATTATGCTAAACCATTTTCTTTTCATTCAGTTGGACGTGAGTGGTGACAGAGTGCCAGACTGTATAGTAAGAGGTGGCAACACAATGCTCTTTATGATTGAAGCTCGTTTTGGGACAGTAGTGTGGCATTTGCATGAGCACAAGGAAGGTAAGTTTAATAAAGATATGTATGGTATAATTGTATATTTTTAACTTTTACTTAAAATCTAAATTAATTCAAATACTCATGCATTCTCCCTAACTCTTCAACATTGAACAGATTTCATTGTGATAAATGTAGGGAAGGTATAAATGCAATAAATAATTTCACAAAGCTTTTGATTTATTTTGATCAGCATTACTTATTCAGTCAAGATTACAAAGTATACATAAATCTGTCAAGCCTTGTTGAGTGTCCTGCTGCCATTAACCTTTACTACAGCCTGGGTTGATTTTGAACTTTGAAGTTCAACGTTCATTGTTTCTTTAGTTGTAGTGTGCAGAACTTCCATGATTTTTTTTTTGCATACATAAACTGGCATGCGCAACTATATATGCATTCAATGGACTGATGTTAAAAGTTTTGTGTTGTTGAATGTCAGCCCAATGCCAGGTAATTCTTTTTTTTTTGCACAGAACTCCAAGGTTGTGGGTCAAATTTAAGATAAGTGTAATGAAAGGTCATATATGTCCAGTGTCTCCATAGGCTATGAATTTTATCTGTCTATCTATCCATAGATATAGAAATATTAGTCAATCACTGGGGCTAATGCTTAGGGAGGTGCATTGCTACATCCACCCTTCATATCCTGTCATGAGGGTTCTTCGTAGCAGGTCTTCAGGCAGGTCCATGGCCCATCTTTGACTTATCACAATAGATATGATTGATTTGCTCAAGCCTTGACTTCCTTGGTCATCCTACAGGTTTCCTCCAACCTGGATTGTATCTAGAGGAGACAACCTGTTGGGCAGGATCATCTTCAAGGGGTAGAACCAAGTGTCAGTAAAGTGGCCCCGGATTGTATAAGAAACAGACCCAATGCTTGTCTTATAGTGTAGCAAGTTCATGACACCTGCTACCAGGCCAGTATGTCGACTGATAGCCTAGAGTCTTGCACAGCACTACCAAGATATGTAAAAACTATTTAACTTCCATATCCTTGCAGCTGCCACATTTATACCAACTAAACAGGTTCTCCTAGCAAATCCTCAAGGGCCTATGTATTGGTTTTGGTCCAAGAGACCTCTAGACCCAAGGGCTTCACCACATTGCTAAAATTATTGAGAGCTGGCAATAGGGTCTTCAAAGATTCAGATGATCTTGGTATTGTCAAGTGTTATGCCACATTTACTTCAGGTAGCAGCTCTACCCTTTATCATGTCCATGTAATTGTTGAAAAATGTTGGTGCAAGAACACGGCTCTGCCTCACTTTGGAATTCACAAGACAGAAGCTAGACATGCTCTGACCAGATTTCACAACAATTTTAATACCAGCATAAAGGCTTGCTTTTAACCTCTTACTGATGGGTATGGCTATAGATGATATAGAAATCCTACCCTTCATGACAGGGAAACATTTCATGATTCACTTTAAGGGGGAAAGTGGACAGGCAGGCTGTATGCAGCAAACACCCTTTCGGAAAGGCTTGATGGATGTTAGAAGCTGCCGGATTGAATGATACACAGAAAATTCAGGCCTTTGTCAGTGTAGGGTTAATCCTTCAATCTTTTTGAAATTCCTTTGTCACAGGATCATTCAGAGTGAGTCATAATGCATTGAGTCAAGTTCTACAGTGACTTCTATGGTATGCTGAGCATTGTAATGCCTCGGTAATTGCGGCAATCCCAGCAGTCCTCCATCCCCTTGCAAAAAAGGATGACAGAGCTCCTCAGCAGTTCTAGGGGGAATGGTACCAGAATACCAGATGGTTGTCAGGACAGCATGCAATTTATGAGCCATTGGTTTACCATCAGCCTTCAGCAATTCAGTAGGGATGCTGCACATCACAAATGCCTGCTGCTTTGCCACCTTCAGCTTGAATCTCACCTCCCTAATTTCTGAGAGGTTAGGAGGTTCCTCACTGCTTGGTGGATTAGGCACAAGGATCATGACACATTCATGTCCTTGCTAACAGTTGGTGATACAACCTGATACTACTACTAAAAATACTCAGCCCTATGCTCTGGCACTTCAAGTTGATCTGAGATGACCTGACCATCTAATAAGTGTATTGCAGCCATCTGTGAGGAGGACTTTTGAGTTCAACTTTCATGGGGCTTGGTAGGCAAGAAGGTCAGAGTAGGACTTCAGCCCCCTCATTGAAATTTCTTATATGCCTGTTGCTTGTCCCTTCTCATTAGTGTCAAGGATTGATGCAGGTCCAAATCACTAGTCAGTTAAGTTGAGTGACATGCATCCATGACCTCTGTTTCTTGCTGCATAAAATTCTACTGTGTTCTCTGACTGCTGCTATTGGATTCCTTAGCTGCATCAAGTGTTTTATGTTTGAAGTGTCCCACAGTGCTAGATATTCCCATGCCTTCAAGGTGTATGGATATCCCCTGTTAAAGATCTTTTACAGTTTAGCTTAAGACCACAAGGTACAAACATGAGAAGGCATATAAGCACTTAGCACTAAACAAGCTAACTATATCATTATTTCAGTTCCCCCTAGCCAAGGTCTTGAGGCAGTTTGCATTACTTCATGGTGCATTTATAAACCAATTTGATCCCAAGGTTATTTTTGTTAGAATTTTGCATCAGATCTTCCTTAGTTATTCATGTATGTAATAAACATATCATTTACATCTCTTTCTAGACTTGCATTTGATTCTCAGTTAATTAATGAAGCTCTCTGTCTTTTGACAAGTCTTATAGTGTCTGCCAGGTGAAGATAGTTTGCATAGTAAAATTGTTCAATTCTAGAGTTTTGAGTCAGGGAGAGGTGCATCATGCAAGATTATTCAAGCGGAGACTGACTGACTTACAATTGATATTCTTTCTATTTTGACATTATTTACAATTTTCACCTCTTCAAATATAGTACCATCCTTTTTTTACCACTACATTGTATCAGTTGAAAGCTCAATCTAAGCTTAATCTTCATGTACTATGTCCTTCCTTAGTATTTGATTTTAGAATTCTAAGATTAGGTAATTTTACAGATGACTAAACCCAAATTTATCAATTTTCCAGAGTCTTCAGTATTCCCCGGACAAGATACTACTCAGTCATCTCGATCAGTTTTGAAATTCTACAAACCTGGTCCAGCACTGCTTCTACCAGA